>JAOUZG010011251.1:7205-20357 GCA_026289955.1 Argiope argentata | reverse complement strand
GGAATGTAGATTTCTTCGTGCTTTAAATTATTTTTGATAAAAATTCCAGTTCCTCCACATATGGGGTTTTGTGGGCCATCTTGTCTATAGAATACATAGTTGGGTAGGAAAGGCGTGTAGTCGTTTTTTAGTTTGGTTTCTTGTAGCAGTATTAAATCTGGCTTTTTCTCGTCAACAAAGAAGCGAAGGTCAAACATTTTGTTTTTGAGCCCATTGGCGTTCCAAAAAATAAGGGAGAGGCCCGGTGGCATAAAAATTAGATATTGTTTTCATTACTGAATATGGTCATGGATCCAACCAAGATTGCAACTTTGTCTATGACCTCTTTAGTGTTTTTTAATTTCGCCTGAAGATCTAATATATTTTTGCCTTTGTAGAAGCGCCTAAATTCCTCAAGGATGTATTTTATGGCTTCCAGTTCGGTGATATTTTCCAAGGGGCGAAACATTTGAGCCTGAACAATATTTCCATAGTCTATTTGTGAAATTTTTTCAGGAGGGGGAGGTAAGTCATTTTGATGGTGGTGTTTGTTTAGTACTGTAGCATAGGAGATATTAGGATTTGTATATCTATTTTTATTTTCAGTTCCATTTGTTCTTGGAGGCTTTGGAAATTTTTCACAGCCCCTGTAGGAGGCATAATGGTCTTTGCCACAGTTAATACAGGTCGGCTTCTCGGGGGGACTCTGACATTGATCTTTGTTGTGGTCTCCGCCGCATTTAATGCATCGGGGGCTCATATGGTATGATGCTGCACTGTGGTGCAAATAGTTACAGTTAAAACGCTGTATGGTTCCAGTTTTCCTTACAAATTTATCTATTTTTAATTTCAGGGAGAGCAATGAGGTCAAGTTCCAGATTTGTTTGTTTACTTCTATGTTCGGAAGGGTAATTTGGAATAGGGGCAGGGGGTCCTTTGTTCTAAATCTGGTGAGTTGAGCTACTTTATCTACTTTAAAGTTACAATCTATTTCAAGCGCCTCTTTGATAGTTTGGATTTTCATGTTGTTAGGGAGGCCTCTAATTATAACTTTAATAGAGCGATTTGATCTAGGGGTGATTATGAAATAGTCTAAGTTATTTTGGTTCAGGAATTTGGTGAGTTTTCTGTGCTCTTCATCGTTTTTAACATAGAGTTCAATATATGGGCCGCCGATTTTACTCTCAATAGGGAAGCAGTTTTCATTTATTAGTTTAAGTTCTTACAGAAATCTTTCAGTTCGATTTAACATAATTGGAGGTGGTCTCTGTGGTCTTATGATGTTCTCCTCTAACTGGTCGTTTAAATCCATATTTTCTAAATGTTGTTATAAGTTGTCACTAAGGGTTAATTCTTTATCTTTATTGTTTGTTTGCACATTTATTTTAGCAGTTAATCTTTTAGGGGGGAGTTTAAATTCACTATCACTTAGGTTATTATTTTTAGTATTGTCGTCAGTTTTGATTGCTTTATTATTTGATTGTTTACTATTAAGTTCCTGTTCCGTACATGATCTGGTTCTCTTAGTTTTATTTTTATTGCTCGAGTTAGGTGGGGGATGATGCACACAGTGAACAATAGGGCAACTTCCAAAAGCACTTAACCTAGCTCTTGTTGAAGGCTCTTATCGGTTGTGGCAAGATCTTTAAGCCTGAAGGGGTCTGTTTCCTCGTTCATCACTCCTCGTATGATTTGAATTCGTTTCTTCAACTTCGAGATCTTCCCTCGCAAGATCCTCAGTTCCACACAGACGGCGGATGGGTCCAGAGTTTCCTGGCCAGTATTCATCTCGTTCTTGTGCATCTCCATGAGAGAAGACGCTGGAGCACTCAGCATGGTGGCTGCATTACTCGGCATACATTCCATCTTCGGAGGATCCTGCCTTGCCAAGGCAGACCCTAAAACGGACCGGTCGGGCAGGTTGCTGGCTCGGAATTGCTTGGAGAGATACGGCTTGTCAGGAACTCCAAAGAGACACTTCTTCAATATTCGGCAGGTACCTTGGCTTGATAAACACCAGGACAGCTTACTAAGATTAATTGTAAAAATTAAATAGATGGTAGGGTTGACGGGGTACCTAGCTCCGGCAGGAGCTTAACCCCAATAATGGCAGGTTGCACGGACATGGCTCTCTGTATACTGCGTGGTCCTCTGCGCTTGCATCTTGAGATGCGAGACAGCTTGGGTGGGCATAAATATTAAATAACTGTAATCGAATTTATTTAAAAACACTTCATGAATAATTTTAGTGGTAAATTTAAATCTACTTAAAAAAATGAATACTTGTTAGAACAGTTTAACATATTCTCTTGCTTCAGTATCATTTACAAACCATTGAAAATTAAGTACGATATAGTAACCTATTGTTGGAAGACAGACAAAACTTATTTTCAAAAATTGCTAAATTTCTGAAAACATTTACTAAACTATTGAATTGTTATTACTGAAAAAAACTTTAAAATATTCTTTGAAACCATTTGAAAATTGTTTCTGCCCAAAAGTAATTTATGAATTTAAGGTAGTTATTTGTAAACTTCGAATTGTTTTTATTCAGTTAAAAGGCCTGTTTAAAATCTTCGAGTTGATCATTCGCCTTCTCCATAATATATATGTGGCCCGTTTAGTTGTTAATTTTTAAATGATTATTCATGCAGAAAGCTAATTCTCACACAGAGAAAAGCATTCACGTTCATTTTTATTTGATAGAAGATAAAAATTCTGATTTCTCTAATGTGGCCACATTTGTTTTGCATTGTTAAAAGATATTTTAGCAATAATTTAAACACTCTTATACGCAAACAGTTCAGAAATCAAATGTCCAGGCAGAAAGGTAATCAGAACTTCCGCGAATTACTGCATTTAATATTTTCATTTGTTTAACGCACATAGAAACAGATTTATTGAACAGAGGCAACAGATTGTCGATTATTCAATAGTTACCTTTTTCGAAATGATATATTTTTCATAAACATACGTCGTTCCTTAAAGTTTTATTTTTTATAGTGGTAATTCATATTTTTATAGCGATTTCTATAAAAATATTTACTTTAACTTCGCTATAGCAAGGGTTTCTCTGAATATTTTAATACCCAGAATAAGGAAATCTAAATAAAATGAGAAATGCTGTAAAATTTTTCAAGACAGCATCAATACATCTGCTATTATCGATAGTTATTTTTCCAGATAATTGAATTTCTCGTATAGAGTTTGACTTCACATGGTGTCAGCAAAAGTATCTTTGAATTTGCATCTGTAACTATAGTGACCTCATTGGCATTTATTCGAAATAATCTCTTTTAATTCTGGACTGAGGAAAAGAAATCAATCTATTTGAAACCATGCTCTTCCTCGTAGTGATATAATATATTGTTTTTTTTCTGATTTTTTTCATCTCCAAGTTGGCAGAATAATTTTATTTAATATTTTACTTCACTAAACTCTTATGTCATTATGCAAAGTTAAGTTTGTTTAAAGCACAAATTGGATTTTCAGATATTATTAACTAAAGTCAGGGATGAATTGCCAAATGACTTGCCAAGGTTGAATCGTTAGGTTCAGTTAAAACTCTAAATTCAAATCAAAAGTCAATATTCCTTAATTATTGTATTGCAGTGCTATTAAATGCGTTCTCTGACAAGAGAAATTTATTAAAGGATATAGAGAAAGTTTGAAAAGAACATCTCCATTGACTTCAGTAAAAAAGCCGCATCATCTTTGATTTATTAGTATAAGCAGAAATATTATTACTGATTAATTTATCTCAATCTTTTGGAAAAAATTTAATCCAACCACTTATCTTCAATCTTTTTTTGTTTTGTTTGATTGTTGAATGGAAGTGAAGGAGCTTGAAACGTTTTCTATTAAGTGTAAGCAAGTTGTAGAATTTTCGACTATCATTAATTGTAAAAGAGTAAATTTCAATTTACCACTATTTTTATAAAATGGAGTTCTTTGAATAATTTTTATCCAACCTTTTTGTGTAAATAGTCAATTTTCGCTGCTATTTACTAAAATTGAGTCCTTAACGCTTGAAGACTCGATATGTTTGTCCTAATGAACATCAAATTAGGAGTCACTTAATGGTATACTTGTGTTTATTAGTTTACGTTTCTTCTTTGCATGCTGGTAAGAGTGTTCGTATCACTGAGAATCAGAAAAGCTGTAGCTAGAAATTTCACATCTAATGTTATACATGAATACTAATTTCTCCTATTTAAATCAATTTTATTTTAAGTTTTCATATTAATAAATCTTACTTTTAAAATGTGCACAAAATACAGGTTTTCAGTATTATGAACAAAAAGGAAATATTTTATTTTCATGTGAGAGCCTGACGTTGTTTTGGTTAGGAGGTTTTGATGTCTCCTTTATTTACGGACAAAAAATAAAGATTTTTGGGTCTCCGAAAATTTCGGTTGCCGAATTTTTTCACATGCTTTCATCAGTATTCCCTTATATTAAGTATGTTTCTTTGAAATCAGGTGCATTTTCAAAAGCTTAACCTGCTTTTAGCGGTATTGTCTTATTATAATTTAAGCGTCTTTACAACTGATGCGTTTTTAAAAGGTTGAAGAAGAACTTTGACATCACAGCTGTGATTTCATCTCAAAATCGTTCGATCTCCAAAAATCTGCTCATAAGTCAGAAAAATTGAACATGAAAGCTTAAAAAATTTATATATTAAGAGATATTGTGTCCCAAAGAGAAATCTAGTAATTATTTCAAGTAGGTTTAAATTCATTTCACAATTCAATTTTTAAATGTGCACAATGAATAACAATTCAATTAAATGCAGAAATGCCTAAATGAATCATGTGATTGGATAGATTTTATTAAAAGATAAGTTTCAAATTTGTGCAAGTTGTGAAATATTTATCTGCTCCCTCTTCTATGAATTTTTAAGCTTTGATTGTTTTGTTTTTATTTATATTAATGTAGAGTTGATATTTTAAGCAAAATAATTTTTCTTTCTTAATTCACAAAACTTTAGCTTCGAAAAATGTAAAGAAATAAGAATGTTTCTAAAACTCTTTGTAAAACCTTTAATTTTTTTTCTCAAAATTCTAGTCCGGAACATCGCAGCATATATAATTTCACGATTCGTGTCTATTCTTCAGCTATTGTTTTTCGTACGTAACGATTTTTATACCAAGGCAGTAAGTAAAAACTTATCTAATTGTACTGTAGAAAAGATGTTGTGTAGTATTCAGTAAAATTCAATGACATCTACCCTTTACCGAGTAATGTTAGTAATATTATGTATCGTTATAAATTAGTTATAAGAGCAGTTGTAAAAATGTTGAGAGAAACAATATTAAATAGCATTTTATAAATACTGTGTAAATTCAATTAAATCGTTCAAATATAATCCCACATCAATGATTCCTTCAAACTGTTAGACACAAAAGATGCGTTATCTTAATTGTCATATTTGTGTTCTATTCATTGTGTACATGAATTTTTGAAATTGAATCCTATCAAATGATATGACAGTATTATTAAAAATGAAATGTTCAATTCATCCATCACGATTTACGCTTTATTGTGATTTCATTGTTTTCGTAATGCATCCTAATGCTTTTCGTAAATGCATGATATTAAATTTAGTCCTTTTGATTTAGCTTTAAACAAAGATAGGATATCATTAGATTAAATAATTATTGAAAATGTGAAACGATTTTGAAATTCAGTACAACCAAATAATGTATGGTTGGAAGGCAGACAAAAATTATTTTTCAAAAATGCCTGATTTCAGAAATATTTACAAGACTATGGAATTGTTATTAATAAAAAAAAATTTTTTTGAAATTTTTTCTTCTTAAATGTAATTTAAGAATTTATGATCGAGAGTTGAAATTAATTAATTGAGGAATTAATTGAGAGTTGAATTTAATTATTATTAATTAAATGATATTTATTTAATTAAAATGCCATTTAAAAATATTCATTCCCAATCTACAATATATATATGGCGCTTCGATATCCCCAATGAACAAGAAGTTAATATAATATGAATGTCTCAATAAATCATTTGATTTGAAGTTTTTGAAAAAAGACATTTAATTCTGCAATAATTATCAGCTTCATCGTCTAGAAGTCGGAAAGTCTGGCTTATTTCGATTTTACTTAATTTAATTTTAAATAAATCTATATTTACAATTAAACTTTTAAAATTTAATGTTAAAAAATTAATTTTTACATAAAATATTTCATTTCTGCTTAAGATAATTAAAACTTGTTTAGCTTTTCAATATTTAAAGCTGTGAAAAGTTCCAATGAAATCGATTTATAAATTCGAAACAATAAGGAAATTAATACTTGGCTTTCAAAACCAAGATTTTTGTAAAAAGTTACATTTTTAAAACAACCTGCCAACCTGCAGAATTAATGAACACATACAAAACAGCCGCTAGAAAACACGCAATCAACTTAAGCTCTTTTCAATCGCACAAAGCCCTTGTATCGTACAAGGACTCAAACAAATTTTATTTGTATCGTTCGGTACAACAATTCTAATAGATTCATCAAAATTATATAAAAATCTTTTTAAACAATTTTAGTGGTAAGATTTAAATCTTGTTTTTTAAAAAAATGCATACTTGTTAGAAAAGTTTAATATGTTCCATTATTTTAGTATCATATACAAACCATCGCAAGTTACGTGCAAAATAGTGATCTATTGTTGGAAGATAGATAAAAATTATATTTTAAAAATGCCACGTTTTAGAAAATATTTACTAGAATATTAAATTGTTGATATTAAAAAGGATTTTTATAAATTTTTGATACCTTTTGAAAAATGGTTTTTGTTTAAAAGTAATTTATGAATTTATGATGGTGAGTTGTAAATTTTGCTACTTTTTGGTTTAATTAAAATGCCAGTTGAAAATCTTCAATCCATTTTTCTAAAATATATATGTGGCAGGTTTAGTAGTTCTAGGTGGAAATATTTGGAATGCAGAGAGCGTATTCTCACACAGAGAAAAGCATTCACGTTTATTATTATTTGTTCGAAAAATAAAAACTGATATCTCTAAAGTGGTAACAAAGAACTTTTCTTTCGTATTGTTAAAAGACATTTCGGAACTTCATACAATAATTTAAACAATCTTGTCCGTATAAATTTCAGAAATTAAATACCCGAGCAGAACTGAAATCAGGGCAAAATATTTGGGAAATTCGCGGCATTTAACATTCACATTTGCTTTATATCCGTACATATTTATTCTAAGGGGGGAAAAAAGCTTCGCTCTCTCATATAATCGCCCAATAGCTAATTTTCTAAAATAGCACATTTTCTTAAATAATAGACTATTCGTAAAATGAACAATACCTGTTTCTTGTAGATCATTTTTTTTATAGTGGTGATTTATATATTTATATTGATCTCTATAAAAATATATTCATTAACTTTGTTAAATGAAGTGTTTCTCTGAATATTTTAATACCATGAATAAGAGAATCTAAATAAAATTATAAATGCTGTAAAATTTTTCCAAGACAGCATCAATACATCTGCCATTATCGGAAAAATTATTTTTCCAAGTATTTCAATTTATGGTATAGTGTTGATCTTCACTCTGTAGCAATAAAAGTTTCTCTGGATTTTCAAGAGCAACTAGAATGACCTCATTGACATAGTTTCGAAAAACTCACTTTCAATTATGACCTGAGGAAAGAACCTGAAACTCTTTTAAACTATTCTCTTCCTCGTGATGCTATAATATATTGTTTTACTTTGCTGATAAATTTCAGAGTTGCGAGGACACATTGCATTTAATATTTTACTACTCTAAACTCCTATATCATGACGCAGAGATAAATGTGCCAAATCACGAATTCCATTTTCGGATATTATTAACAGAAGTCAATGATTAATTGCCAAATGGCCTGCCAAGATTGACTCGTTAGATCCAGTTTAAATGCTAAATTCAAGTGGAAAGTTAATATTTCTTAATTATTGTTTTCCATTGTTATTCAAGGCATTCTCTGACTAGGAAAGTTTATTAAAGGGTATCGAGAAAGCATAAGGACATCACTCCCACTTTCAGTTGTATAGCGTCAGAGACTTAAAGCTGCATCATCTTTGATTCTTTTATTAGTATAAGCAGAAGTTTCATTGCTTTTTTTCTTTATTTCAATCTGTAGGAAGAAACCTAATCCCACCTCTTTTCTCCAATCCTTGTTTGTTTTGTTGGATAGAAGTGAACGAACTTGAAGCACCTCCAATTATGTGTAACCATGTTGTAGAATTTTCCACAATCAGTAATTAGATAAAGAGCACATTTAATTTTACCACTCATCTGAACATGGTTACAGACTGGATGAAACAGTGGAAAATCGAGATAAACCCATCAAAAACTGAAGCTGTTTATTTCCATAAGGGAAATAAATGCAAAATCCCTAAACTAAAAATTAACAACCAGGAAATTAATTGGTCTCAGGAGAGTAAATACCTAGGTGTCACATTGGACAGTAAATTAACTTTCAAACCCCATTTAATTAATCTCAAAAATAAATTCCGAGGAACTGCGCGTAAATTTTCCTCCCTTATTTCTCGGAATTCCAAAATAGATAGGGATGCCAAAATGCTTATTTTTACTGCCTACTTGCGTCCAGTACTAACTTATGCATGCCCTGCATGGGGTTTCGCAGCAAAATCAAATTTAAAATTCGTAGAAACACAATATAATATCACTATCAGAAAAATAGCAAAAGCCAAATGGTATATGACGAACACAGACATTAGGAAAGCTCTACAATATCCTTCTTTTAAAGAGGTCATCAAAAAACTAGCAAAAAACTTCTTCGAAAAACTTGATAAAAATGAAAACGCTGCAATTAAAAATATCATCAAATACCAACCTCACCCAAATATTAAAAGACCAAGAAATATACTCCTTTAAAATTAAAATATGTTTTTTCACCCTTCAACTCATCTCCAGAAAATTTTTTAATAACATCAGTTAAACTTTTATAATTCGTGTATTAAAATTTAATTTTTTATTTTTTCATATTCACAATTAAAACTACTTCCTCATATACCAAACAAAATTCCTTGCTCCAAACCCTTCAAGTTCTCTTTAAACCTCGCTGATACAATCCTTTAAGTCAACCCGTCTATATCAACCCTTTAGCTACTTACAAACTGCAACTGCAACAAATCAAAACCAAAACTATAACCCTTTGATCACAAACCAGCTATAACCGCAACTGATAACAACCCTTCCCTCACCAAACGAAAAAAGTTTCAAAACGATTCAAAATCGAGTAGACCACGTGACTCAAACTTGTACTGAACTTTCTCCTCACCCCCACCTACTCTCAGCCAACGCAGCTTGCTGATTGGACGAGAGGGCTCTGCACCGCTTCCCACTCCCCTGGACCTGGAACTGTTGACTCTGCATTGTCTCTACCTGGTCACTTCTTCTGTTGATCTCACGCTAGCAGCTACCATCGCAGCCCAAGTCAGCTACTTTTGCAAAGCGTTTCTAAAACATCTTGATATACAATGATATGGAGATAGCTCATTTTAAATGGGCGGGCGCTCCCAAAACATTTGCCATTCGAAGTCGACAATTTTTTTCTACAATCTCTTTGACTACAATCGAGTCCTTTTCTGTACAAGGAATCGATTGCATTTTTGTTTTGAAGAATGTCATCTTAATAGACAATAGATGGCGCATTATTTTGTTTTTGTTATGCTTGATGTTAAGAAAAAGAACAATTTTAAAAACTCTAGCTCAACATTCCGAATCTAATGTTACAAGTGAATACTAATAATTCTCATTATGTCAATTTGATTATAAGTTTTTACAATTATAAATAATAGTTTTAAAATATAAACAAATATAAATTTTCGGTATCATAAACAAAAAGGAAATATTTTGTGTGAGAACATGACATGGTTTTAGTTAAGAGGTTTTGATGTCTCTATAATTTACGGGCAAAAAATAAAAATTATGGGCGAACGTAAAATTTCGGTTGAAGAGCTTTTTTACATGCTTTTATCAGTATCGCATTATTATTATGCGTATTTGAAAGCAGACGCGTTTTTAAAAGTTTGACCTACTTATGGCGGTATTGTTTAATATAACTCAAGCTTCCTGACAAGAAATACGTTTTTTAAAAGGTTAAAGTAGAACTTTGTTGTCAAAGCTATGGTTTCATTTTAAAATCATTCGAGCTTTAAAACTTTATGTATATATATATATATATTCGGACCATATAAACTGTATATACATTTATATTTTCAAATAGGTTTAAATTCATTTCACAATTCAGTTTTTAAATACGCACAATGAATGACAATTCAATAAAATGTGGAAATCCCTAAATGAATCATGCGATTGGAAGATTTTATCCAAAGATAAGTTTCAAACTTCCACAAATTGTGAAATATTTATCTGTTTCGACTCTCAATGAATTTGAAAACCTTGACTGTTTTGATTTTATTTAAATATGAAATCAAAATATACTTTGTTTAAAATATTTCGTATTTTAAACAAAATAATTTTTCTTTCTTTATTCAAAAAATTTTGGCCTCGAAAAAATTTAAGAAGTAGAAATGTTTTTAAAACTTTTTGCGAAAACCTTATAATTTTTTTTGAAACTCTAGTCCGGAACATCGTCGCGTCTATGTTCTCACAATTTGAGTCTATTCTTCAGCTATTGTTTTTCGTACGTGACGATTTTTATACCACGCAGTAAGCGGAGATTTCTCTAATTATATTGTATAAAAGAAATTGTATTGTATTCAGTATAGTCCTAGGACACATTAGCCCTTTTTCCAAGAAATTTTAGTAGTATTTTAAATCTTCATAATTTAGTTACGTATTGATTCAAGTGCAGTTGTAAAAACGTTCTGAGGAAAAATATGTAATATTTGAAGGATGAATTGATAACATCTCACTCTTCATATTCGAACACAAGTAACAACAACGATGCTTCTGCTTTGCACAACAGTATTTTATGTATAGTATTTAAATTAATTTAAATTATTCAAATATAATTTCATGCCAATGATTCCTTCTAAGTGTTACACATAAAAGATGCGATATTTTAATTGTCATATTTATTTTTTATTGATGATAATTTTAAAAAAGCAAATGGTTAATTCCTCCGTCATCATTCACACGGTAATGGGATTTCTCTTTTTTTTCTCGTAATGCATCATACTCTATATTACATTTCATAGTTTTTCTTTAACAATAAACGATGATAGAATATGATTCGATTAAATATATTTTGAAAAAATGAAGCCGATCATAAGATTCATTACAACCAAGTAATCTATGGTCGGAAAAAAGACAAGAAATATTTTTCAAAAATGACAGATTTCAGAAAATATTTACTAAACTATTGAATTGTTATTATTAAAAAGAAATATTTTTGAAAATTTTTTTGAAACCTCATGACAATTGTTTCTGCTCAAATGCAATGTATGAATTTATGGTTAAGAGTTGTAAATTTCGTTTTGTTTTTATTTAACTAAAATGCCAGTAAAAAATTTCCATCTCCTTTCTCCAAAATATGTTGACTCTATATAAAAAAAAATGACCCACCAAGAAGCAATGATCGAATTGTTTTGAAATTTCGTACTCCAGAGTGTTTTGACCAGATGTGCAAATGATTAAATTTTGGTGTCCAATGAATGATAGTTTGATTGCCAACGCATCGGAGCTGCTTATCTAGAAGATATATATAAGGAGCAGTTCTTCAACATTTGCTAAAACTTTAGGTTTCATAGCAATTCAGATTACCTTTCCACAACTTAAAATATGTCTCTATGCAGGGTTCGCGCTCATTAAGAACAACTGTCAGAGTTTGACAGAGGTCGCATCATTGGATTGAAAGAGGCCGGTTCGACAAATCGAAGAATCGCTCGTCATTTGAGTCGAAGCGATGCGGCGATTCGAAGATGCTGGCAAGAACGGGTGGAAAAGGGTAGAGTTCAGCGAAATGATGGTAGCGGTCAACCTGGGGCCACAACAGATCGTGTGGACTGTGATTGTTCGATTAGCTGTCTCAGAGCCTTCTTCATCTCTATCAACCCTCGGACGTTCAACCCAAACACCAGTGTTCAACATGATTATTCACAGACGGTTGAGACACACAACACCGCTTCATGCCCCTGCAACTATAACCACCTGGTTATTTAAACAGTGTAATGGGCATGAAGTGGAAGATATAGTGAAAGTGACTGCTGGTAAGCGTCACACAATTATTGGTTAAAATTTCATAAAAATAGGGGATTTTAGTTTTGAAGTAAAGAAAGTTGGAGGCAATGAGCTGTTTGGAATTTAAATAGAAGTGGCTAATTAAGCTAGTTATTGGATTTGTTTGAAATTACAAATTTCTTAGAAATATTCCAAAAATACAAAAGAAAAATTTAGGGACAAGGACAGAAACAATAATAAAAAAGAAAAACACAGAAATAAAAAAAATGGTATGTACAAACACAAAAATAACAGAAAAAGGTTTGGAATTGTAGAGCCACTATTATAGATAATGTTCTTAAAATTTAAACAAATCTCTGTTTTCTTCAATGTGGCGAATCATTCTTCTAATTTTCAACCTGGATCCTTGGGAAGAGGCAACACTGCGGAACCAAGCACGTTCTAGTTCAGGTGTTGGCTTAGTCATATGGAAGGAGGAAGTCAGCAAATATTCTGTTGCGTAGTGGATCGGCTTAGCATCAAGATTTCCACAAGGGCATGAAGCATTAGGGATCATGTTAAAACGTCGGAGATATGAGGGGAATGGTTCGTGAAAAGTAAAGAATAGAATATCTTCCCTTTTCCAGTTACTTGGTATAAGTGAGACTTTAGGGAGAATGTTGAATGTAGATCGTCCCGTATCACCGTCTTCCCAATCTTTTTGCCAATCCTTAATCATTTTTTGTTTAAAGAATGATTTAAGGTAGGATTTTGGTATCTTAGTGTGGCATTGTTCCATGTTTGATTCCGCGGCTTCCTTCGCCAGTCTATCAGCTTCTTCATTTCCCTCATACCCAACGTGGGCTTTAATCCAGGATACTTTAATCTGCCTGTGTTGTACAAGAACTTTGCAAATGGCCATTGCAACTGTATTTTGGTTTTGGGGTTAGCTGCTGCTTGTATGCTGGCTTGGTTGTCAACTAATATTGTGATATGTTGTGGATGGAGGTTAGTA
>JAOUZG010011244.1:0-22387 GCA_026289955.1 Argiope argentata | reverse complement strand
GCTGTGTTAATGTTTTAAAGAAAATAATAGTAAAAAACAACTATACCACGGCCTTTTTATTTTATTGATCAAAAATTCTTTTTGTTTTCATTTTATTCATTTTGATTAAGAAAATATTGAACATGGTAATAATATTTTGATAATTTATTAATTTTTATAGAAAGAAAATGCATTACGAAAAGTAAGTTAAATAAAAAAGATGAAAATGAAATCTGCAATGTACATTTCAATGTATCATGTCAGATCATAATTTCTTGAAATGCCAAGCACCACATGTTCATGCAAGTTAAATTCTATTTTTATTCATTTTAATGGTTTTATTGAATGAGTCACTTTAGTATCGCAAACGATCCAAAAAAAACTTTGCTTCGCATTGGTTGTTTAAAAAAAATATCCCATTTCATTTCCTATTTATTTCATTTCATATAAGCACGTGCTCAAAATGACATTTTTCTACATTTTATTTCCTGTAGTCAATAACTTATTTTTTTAAAAAGAATAAAAGCTTTTGTAAATGTAATAGCTACTTGTCATTAAAAGCTTATTTTTTGAGATGCTCGTGCAGATAATAAAATTTCAATTTTTTACCAACGGTTTTTTATTATATTAGAACATGATATTGATTTTCGAATGAGCTTTTCCAGCGCCAACAAAAGTCCGTAGGCGAAAAAATTGATATTTTATCTGCGCGAGTGTCTCAAAAAATCAGCTTTTAATAACGTGATGCCATCCCATTTACAAAATCAATGTGCGAGACAAAGTTATTTTAGATCGTTTGCAATACTGAAGAGACTTATTCCACGAAACAATCAAATTGAATAAAAATGCAATTTAACTCGCACGAGCACGCGGTGCTTGGCCTTTCAAGAAATGATGTTCTGACATGATACTTTAAAATATGCATAGCAGATTTCATTTTTATCTTTTTTTTCCGCCTACGGATTTTTGTTGAAGCAACAAACGTCATTCCCAAAATAACATCATGTTCTGACATAATGATAAATTTTTTATTAAAATAAAGGGTATTTTTCTTATATATATTCTCCCTGTGTATTTTTACCACATTTAATACAAAAGTTCCTTCATTTTACAGATGTGTTCATTAAGGAGACATATTTAATTCTGGATTGATTAATTCATTAATTCTGGATTGGTTATTGATTAATTAAGAAATTTTTGTAAAGGAATTGATTTTTGATTTAGCAGTTTGAATTATTTAGAGTTTTTGTTCAAAACTACTTACATTGATAGAGAAGAGACGGAAATTCATGAATATGTATTTGAAAACAGAAACTAGGAAAGGAGGAAGTTGTCAAAGGAAGGTATTCGTTTCGGAAGTCAAACTGGAAGTAAAGCATCTGACAATGAGCAAGAGTTTTAGTTGCATTTTTTATATCTGAGAATAATACAGCATTTTCGCATCTTATAAATATGCTAACATTATATTTAACTAAACAATCAATTAACTAACCATTTTTAAAAATTTATATAATTTGAAATTTCTATAGTAATTATTATTTTATGAAAATTTCTATTTAAAAATAATACACTTTTTTTAGTTCCCTTTATATAGAATTGATATTTGTAAGAGAGATTTTCAATAACTTTACCCAAACTTACCACTTAACTGTTTTATTTTCTTTACTATCCAATAAGATGACACTATCTATTTTAGGAATATTTTCTTATTTTGTTTCAAATGGAAATCCATCGAATACATGACTTATCTATGTATTCGAAGTAATTTTCATATTGAATTATAATCATTATAAATGGTTTATTGTTTGCTTACAGCTATCAAAATTTAACAAATCGATGCACGTGCGACATACGGGCAAAACTGTTAAGTTGTTAAGTACAAAAAGCATCGATTGTGAAAAATTAAAATTTAAGTAATTTGATAAATTAATTGAACATGAAGTTTTAAAAAGATTAAAACTGTATATTGCCACCGATATTATATAAATATAAAACATTTCAGAAATTCTGTAGAAAATTGCTCACCATTTTACTTATTTAAATGAAATAAAATCTCTGCTTAAATAAAAGAGTATATTTTTTTAATAAAAATCGCTTGCAAATTATTTTTCTAGAAAATATAATATTTTTATTTTAATTAAGTACTTATTTCTAATTCTGAATAATAATTTATCTCAAAATATTAAGAATCTTAAACCAGGATTTTTTTACTAATTTATTTCTTGGTCGTGTCATATGTATGGCATCAAAAATTAAAAATATTTAAATAAAAACTAATAATTAATCTCTGAAAGTATCAAAATAGAATATTGTTATCAAAAACAAGATACAATATTCCAAAACATTACTATTTTAGAAACGCTAAAAAATTAGATCAATTATAGTTTTTATTTCACTTCATATTATACAAAATAACGTAACTTAATTTAAATAAAAACTATAAAAATATGAATTTTAATCGCTCACAGAAGTATACTAAATATTGAAAAAATTTTGAAATTATAAAAGTATAACAATTGAATAAAATTTTATTATAATGCTGTTTAGAAATTAAATCTTTACCTTTAAATGAATTCAATTAAAATTCCATTACCAAAAAGAAACATTTATGCAAAAGAAATACATTAATATAACATTAAAAAGTCCATGAACATATGTAATTAATTATGAAACATATAACGACTTCATTCTTATAATATATGCTGAGTGTCAAATATAAAGACCAAGTTACAGTTATAAATTAGGACACCATGGTTAAACATTTATAATTGTACTATATAAATGGAAGTAATAAATGTTTACATTTTATATAAATTTCTATTTATAACTGTATATTAATACTGAATCATGTTTAATCTGTCTATGGAATTTTCGGATCAATAAATGGAAAGAGATAATCCTCTCTCACTCATCCATTAAAAATGAAAAAGCACTTTTCTATTCAAAATATATCCTATATTGCTCTGTTTTATATAAATAAGGATACAATGACGATATATTTTAATTTAATTACTAACATGTGCAACAAATAAAGGAAAATATACTTCAAATCCAAAAGATTTATATAAATAAAATTTTTGAGTATTTAACTAATAATATTCTGTATAAAGTAATATTAATGGTAAATTCTGTGTCTAAGATAAAATCTTGAGAATCGGAAACATTCACAGAAAACGCTATCAATTACAATTATAAATTTATAATAAAGTAGAATTAATAATTGGGTAATTTAATTAAAACTCAACACGTAATGTGTTAAATGAAATGGATAAAAATCATAGATATTATTTTATTCAAACAAATAAATAAGAACATATACGAAATGTCTAGATTTGTGATAAAATCTTGAAAGTCAATAAGCATTTGCAGAAAATTGTATCAATTGGAATTACAAATTTGTACTTAAATGGAATTTATAATTGAGCAATGTAATTAAAATTCAACATGAAATGTATTAAATGAATTGGATAAAAATAATACGAATTATTTCATTTAAATAAGTATAGAAGAACTTACATGAAATCTTGTTAACTTCAAATTAATACACTTGAAAATTAAGATCATTGTTTTTCAACTAAGCATTAAGTAAATTCTATGTCTACGATTCATTCTTGAAAGTCGATAAACATTTTCATTAAACTCTATCAATTGGTATTTTAAATTTAAAGTAGAATTTATAATTCAGAAATATAAATAAAACCCAACATGCTGTTATTGTTACTAATGGTACTTACCATAGAAAGGTACGCTGGGGACCGTCAACGATTTTAAGCCGAAGGAGTGGCTCTTGTTTTTGAAGTAGGGTCAAGAATAAGACTTAGCTACACAATCAGCACATTCACTTGCACAGCCCCTTTTTTACAGGAGGGGGGGAATATTCAAACTCCTCACAGATAGTACCATATCCTAACCGGGACTCGAACCCAGGACTACCAGATCACTGGGAAGACGCGCTACCTCTGTGGCAGGACGCCTGCATAATTAATATACAATTTATTGAATGAAATGGATGAAAATAAAAGGTATAAATAAAAAAGTTCATATACGAAATGTTGTAAACTTCAAATTAAAATACTTGAAAACTAAGATGTTTTCCAATTAACCATTTGGTACTCGTAAATACTATATCTCAGATAAAATATTAAAAATCCATAAATATTTGCAGAAAATTGTATCATATTGATTTAAAAATTTACAATATAAAAAGAAATTAATAATTGAGTAATTCAATTAAAACTGAACGTAAAATGCATTGAATGAAATGGATAAATTTTATATTATTTTATCCAAACAAATAAAATAGAATATATATGAAATGATATAAATTCATGTAAATGAATTAATATGATTGGAAATTAAGATAATTGTTTTTCTATTAAACAATTTCTCGACTGTCCATCATAGTGTTATCTTGAAATAATGGTAAATTATATTACCTCATAAAAATTAATAAAAACTTATCAGTACTAGCATTTTAAATAAAAAAGTAAGTACAATAGCCTTTTTTCCCTGGAGGCTTAGTTTTAATTCTTTTCAAACAAATCTTACCAGACAAAAAAATGTGTTAGATATATAAGTACTTAAGATGGAATAATGACGACAATAAAATGGATCTTTTCAACTGTGATTTGATCACATTAAAGGAAACGATAGGCAATTTTTCTTGGGAAAAATGTCTTTACTTCTTTTATTCTTAGCTTTTTATGAAGAAAACTTTAAAAAAACTATCAGAGATTCAATTTTTTCCCGTCCAACAAATTTTTTTCCTACATTTTTTTCAAAGCAAATGGGTGCTTTTTTTCTGAGACGAAGACATTAAATCAAACTTATTGGCAATTAACTACGCTTAATAAATAATCCCGGCTTTCTTGGTTAATTCTATAAGAAATAATGGGAGATATTTCATTAGTTCTTTTTTTCGTAAGAATCGATATAGATTTAAATGTTAGTAGAGCCTGGTTCCTATGATTTATGTTAGCATTAAATGGGTAAAAATTCAATCAAATGTATTTCAATAATTGTTTGTCTTTTTTAAGAATTTTTTATTTGGAAGTATTGCTAATATTTAAAGGACATACTGATGATCACAATAAAATACATTGTATTCGTTATTAAACATCCCTGTCTATGTTATAAGAAAACAAGACAAATTACAAACTTGTTAAAACCTTATGCTTACGAATTTAAAATAATAATTTAAAAATAAAACATAATTATGAAAGTCCCTTAAAAGCATATTTAAAACTGCGATTGATATCAGATCAGTACGATGATTGAACTCTCAATGTTTCTCTGCATCCTTGGTGTGAATCTTTTAAATGATTCATGTGTACGTATATGGCACCAATCGATTTATTTTTTGTACGAGGAAGGGCTAAAAGCTTCATTTGAACATTAAACTTCTAATCTGATCTCTGACTAACAACAAGATAGTATTATCATGTCAGAACATGCTGTTTTGGGAATGAGGTTTGTGTCATCAACAAAAATCCCTTGTCGAAAAATAAAAATGTTATTATCTGCACGAGCATCTGACAAAAATCAGCTTTTAAATAACGTGCTGCCATTACATTTACAAAAGCTCTGATTTTAAAAAATAAGTCAATGACTACAGCAAATAAAACATAGAAAAATGTCATTTTAAGCATGCGATTATGCGAAATGAAATAAATAGGAAATGTGATATTTTTTTTAAAACAATAAAGGCGAGACAAATTTTTGGATCGTTTTCACTACTAAAGTGACTCATTCAATAAAACAATCAAAATGAATTAAAATATAATTTAACTTGCACGGGCACGTGGTGCTTGGCCGTTCAAGAAATTATATTCTGACATGATATTTTGAAATATGCATATCAGATTTCATTTTAATCTTTTATTTTCTTTTAAAAGATCTACAAATTTAAGATATTAATTTGTGAACACTTATATTTTAGATTCATTGTCAATTTTAAAAATCTATATAATTCTGGAAGAGATAATCTAGACAGTAGAGCTGGTTGAATCGATATAATTCTGGGCGGTAGAGCGGATTCAAAAGTAAATTAAATCATATTTGGGGATTTAGAAGGTTACTAAAAATGTACAAACCATAAAAAAGCATAAACTTAATCATTCTGTAAAATATCTAACAACATTAAAACTTTTAATTATGTATACAGCCATCGGATAAATATTTTATGTTAGATAATCATCTATGTCTTTTGGAGAACAAATTTACTAAAAAATTTTAATCAAAGACTTTGTATTGAATTGAAAATTAGAAGTTCTTTATTAAAATTATTGTCAAAGTTATAATTTTTTATAATTTTTAATCATTTTAATAAATACGGGAAAATCTTAAAATCAAGTTTTTTTTATATATCTTATTAGAAATGCAGAACTTTTTTTCAAAGGCGAATTATATAAATCGATGAAGTTATTACTAAGCATTGCAAATTTTAAGCTTGTTTTGACCCTAAAAACAAATATGTCTACACATTTTTATCTCTAGAACAGTTTCAAGATCCTGAAACTAGATTTTTCAGACGGTTTAAAACCTCAAAAGGTATGATATGTTGTAAAATGTTTAGATTTCTTGAATGTGATCCTCACATACATATGTTAAGTCAGACATCTATTCTTTTATCTCACCATATTTTGACGAAATAAACGCCCACTGGTCCACGCCTACAAGCGCGAAAATAGCTGATCCTTAAAAATCATCAACTAAGTCAGGACATGAATAGAATTCCTTTATTTGGGCCCATATTTTATTTATAGGAATAATCCCATTTACGCTAATTCTTTATTTAAATGAGTAGTCTTTTATTTAAGGAGAGTGATTTCCTTAATAGAAAATCCTTTAAAAAAAGGATCAATAAGAATTCCGTCTTATGACGACATTTGAATAAATTGTTTTGCTTCGGAATACAAGATTTCATAATATGGAAGGGGATAGCCTGTTTGGTTGAACGTTGGACTCGTACTCCTTAGGTTACGAACTCACCGACCAAAAGATTCTCCGAGTGTGTAGCGGATGGCGCTCGTTAAATCTGTTCGTGGTCGCAAAGTCCTCCATATCGAGAATAATATCACTGGGTGTACTGGATCAGAGGTGATCGTTCTCTGTTCCAGATCTAAATTACGATCTGGGTGAATGAATTTGCACGAATGAAATCCACCCCCTAAAAAGGGTTGTGGCGTGCGTGTGTGTAGCTAAGTCGTACTTTTGACCCTAGATAGAGCTACTTGTATAACAAGCGATGTATATTTCCGGCTTAAAATCTGCTGATATATCAGCGGGGCTTGTCCATCGTAAATATCATAAGTAACAACAACAAATTTCATAATTATCTTATTGTTATAATCTATATCTTAACTGATAGTGATAAAATATGCCTATAATTTTTTACTTAACAGTACACTGAAGTGAATATGAATACATTATTCGAATTGTTTCATGCAAGTAAAGTTTGAATGTTATATTCCATTTTTCACCCATTTTCTGATGAGCTAGAACATCGAAATTTTGTGGACAAGTTTATCCTGAATCAAAATATATTACTTGATAATTTCTAGAATTTAATTACATGCAACTCTTTGATAAAATCAAATTTTGATTCCAAACATGTGGCGCCATCTGTTAAGGTGTTTGAAAGATAAAGGAGAAAATATTTTAAAAACAAGGAAACAATTTAAATATAAAAGATTCTACTGACTAATGCACTGATAGAAGTATGTTTTAAATGTTTTTAATTAAATTAATTAAGATTAACCGTTGAAGTATAATATTAGTATCCAATGAAACCACCAAAAATATTAAAAAATAATTAATAAACAATTTATAACTCTCTGTAGGCACTCAAATTTCACATTTCATGCAATCATACACCAAATTAGTATTCACCTTGCGATAATAAATTGTTATTCTAATCTCCAAACTCAAATTCTTCAAGGGAATCCTCATTACTGATAAAAATAAATCTGTTTCTCTAAAGATCTAATTAAAAGTTGCATGAAAAAAACTTTACTCCCTCACTAAAGATCCAAAACAAGGAATCTACATCCTCTTCACACACTTTACTTGACTTAAATCAGTATCTTCTCATCTTAAAGAAATAATCTAAACAGACGAAAAGACATGCATGTAAAAAGGAAATTAATTGATTTTCCTCTTACCGGATGAATTTGCCAAAAGGAAATCACCCATCCCTGATGAATAAAGACGGTCAATTTTTTTTACTTCGAAGAAAATCTCTGATTTTTAATAAGATTAGGTCCAATAAAAGCAGCATAAAGACGAGTGAATATTTATATTTAATGCGGAATTGAATCATTGCCAATAATTTCAGATTTTCGATGTCTAATCATTTAATGTGTGGAACAGAACTTGACAAGCATAGGTAATCAGTCCTGCGTTGTTTTTTCCGTTGTTTGTAAGCATTTCTCTGGTAAAATAAATGTTTTACGAAAATATGTTTGGGCTTAATTAATGAGACAAACTGAACTCTGTATTATCATGATGTGCTTGACTTGTAAAATGAAACGGGATTATGCTGTGAGGATTAAATTGAGGCAGAGTAGTAAAAATATTCGTTGTAAAATATAGAAGAATTGTTTTTAAGTGAAAAACTGGTATTTACTTACTATAAGTGTTCATCCCCCAGGTGGGCACCTCGAAATGAGGATGGGATGCTTTCGGCAAGGTAGTTGGATCTTGCCACCCTGATGGGGACATGATAGGTGGAGGTGGGCTCTTCCCATCGATGACAGGACATACTTCCTACGGGAAGGCTTGTACCGTTGACGGTGATGGCCATTAGGATCCAACCATAGTTCCCACTAGTGTTGCTGTTGCGGCAGTCCGGTCATTCAGGCCTAGTGGTTTAAATCCATGTGCCATCGGGCGGGTCGGAGAGTCTGGTAAGACTGACTATAAGTGTTTGGAATGAATTAAGATTTTTGCAGTTTAAAGGGGTATTTTTTTTCTTTATTTTTCAAAATGGTTGCTGAAATAAGAATTTTTAAAATCAAAATCACTAAATTAATCTGTATTTTCCTCAATACTGAAGTTTAATTTAATATTATATACTAGGTAAAATTTCCTTTGAGAATTGCAAAAATCTCGGTTTGGATGAATCTAGAGAATGTAATATCTACAACATCAAAAAAAAATCTGCAACTTTGTCTATCCTCTATATCTTACCGTTGCCCATCTTTTAATACCATTAGCTAAACTAACTAAGTACAATGCTTCAATTTTTACTTCGTTATATAACTATACAGCAAATATTGTAACCACCAAAAGAATTCGAACTCCGAAATTTTGACAAGTCTTCACAGCTCAAATCTCCTAGAGTTCGAAAAACAAATTTTTAGCAATATCTCTGTCTGTAAAAACGACAATTCAAAAGAATTTTGAAATAGACGGATGGAAATTGTTATACGGACTTTAGACAAAATTTTTGGATTTCCATGACATTTTGAATGAAACTCATTCAGTGAAAGTTTATCTGTCTGGATGTCAAGTGAGCTCAATAGCTCCAAAACTTTAAAAATATAGACATATTAAATTTTGCTCACAAGTTTGGATTCTAAAATATAGATATCTATTAAATTCTAAGCAAATCTGTCAAAAAATTATCTTTCTGTTTCCTATATTTTCGCATGCTTATATACTCTTCAACTAACAAATGCAAGACTTAAAATTCGGTCTTTCATCTTGTGACTGTGTCTTTCACAAAAAGACAACATATACATGTTGTGCTATAGATTAGTAACGATACTATATTCACACAAAATATATAAATTTTATTGCAATTATTCGACACTACCATGTAGGCATTCGCTGACTTACCTAAAGTTCATTACAATTATTCGACAGTACCATGTATGCATTTACTGACTTACCTAAAGTTCATTAAAATTCTTGGGCAGTACCATGTAGGCATTCGCTGACTTATCTAAAGTTCATTACAATTATTGGACAGTACCATGTAGGCATTCGCTGACTTAATTAAAGTTCATTACAATTATTCGACAGTACCATGTAGGCATTCGCTGATTTACCTAAAGTTTAATGCAATTATTCGACAGTATCATGTTGGCATTCGCTGACCTACCTAAAGTTGAATGCAATTACTCGACAGTACCATGCAGGCATTTGATAACTTACCTAAAGTTCATTACAATTATTCGACAGTATCATGTAGGCATTTGATGAATTACCTAAAGTTCATTACAATTATTCGACAGTACCATTTACACATTCGCTGACTTACCTAAAGTTTAATGCAATTAGTCAACAGTACCATGTAGGTATTTGATGACTTAACTAAAGTTCATTACAATTATTCGACAGTACCATGTAGGCATTCGCTGACTTACCTAAAGTTCATTACAATTATTCGACAGTACCATGTATGCATTTACTGACTTACCTAAAGTTCATTAAAATTCTTGGACAGTACCATGTAGGCATTTGCTGACTTATCTAAAGTTCATTACAAATATTCGACAGTCCCATGTAGACATTCGCTGACTTACCTAAAGTTTAATGCAATTAGTCAACAGTACCATGTAGGCATTCGCTGACTTACCTAAAGTTCATTACAATTATTGGACAGTACCATGTAGACATTTGCTGTCTAACCTAAAGTTCATTACAATTATTGGACAGTACCATGTATGTATTAGCTGACATACCTAAAGCCCAAAATTTTATGCTAAAAGAGTGTGATAAGACTTTTATAGAAAGTGTCAAGAAGTTCTAGAAATTATGCAAGAAAGCTTCAACGTAACAAATCTCGAGAGAGTAAGAGCACGTTTGATTAAAGCATCGATAACCTGAGTAGTACAGATGTTGCGATAGTTAAGCACCCTATCGAGGTTATGACAGAATACAATGAACATGGCAAAACAGAATCTGCTCGAATGAACTGTACAAGTAAAACCTAACTCTCGGTGAGAGATAGGCTGACATTAAGAATGATTGCAACCACCAGAATGAAGGTCATGGAAAAAAAGTGACTGCTGAGCTAAATGATTCCCATCTACGAAACACAGTGTCGGCCCATACAGTTCGAAAACAATCACATAAACAAAATTATTTGGGATAGAGCTGCGATTGTCAAACCCCTTATAACAGATGTAAATCTGATATGGTTAGTTCAATAGTGCAAGGCTCATAAAACCTGGCTTGCAGAGCTATGAAAACACGCCATGTTTTCCGATAAATCCAGTTTCTCCATATTCTCCACATTGGGTTGATTTTAAAATTGACGTATCCTTCCAGAATTCTGTTAACTAGATTACCTCTTTTCTACAGTGAAACTTGGGGGGTGGCTCCCTAATGGTTTAGTAACTCATCTGAGGGTTTGAAGTAGTTTCCCTAGTCACCTTACGTGAAGATGTCACTAGCAATGACTATTTCACTTTTTTGACAGACCAACTGCTTAGTTTAGTTATTTTAAAGTTCCGTTGTAAAGCAACACTAGGGTTATTTAGGGATGGACCTCAAAAATTTGAATCACTGTCAAGTGACGAGAACAATAGCAGAGCTGGCACCCATCTCTCCACACCACACCAGTGGTAGGACGTTTGACCTGACGGATTTAACGTGCAACAGGCCCCCTTATACGACGATTCTTGATCTCCTTAGACGATGGTTGAATAGTATCTCGAAACTGAAACGCTCCGGTTCTTACGTGGGGACCTTACCAACAGGCCACCCTTGTCCGACCGACTAATTATATTCTACGCCACAGACATTGTTTTTATCTGGAAATTTGTCGTATCAAGATGATAATTCCATGATTCAATTTAATCGAACTGTTCTATCGTGGTTTCAGAAACATGATAGCTCAGTTACGTACCTTCAGTATCATGCCCAAACGTCAGACTTGAACATCAGTAAATCCCTGTGGTCTATTTTGGAAGAAATAGCAAAATCCCGTTACCCTCCTTCTGCGTCTATCAGGAAGTCAGTACAGATTCTGCATGAGGAATGGTACACTCTACTTATCATTGTAGCGAGTGAAGGTCGTGGTACGAACCGGCGACGCTAGGGCCGGTAGCCGAATAACGCGACCACTATACCAAAAAGTTGACTTCAATATCGTAGATGTTGTCTGGCTTATAAGGTTAGTAGCACTATACTCCCCCACCTGTGAGTCGGCGGAGAGACGAATGATTTTGATAGCACCAAGCGTTATGGCGAGCGCGTGAGTGTGTTGATGCGTCGAGTGAGCGACGGCTTTGTTTGCTGGTAGATGTCGCCACGGCAGATCAGAGAGTTACCTTCTCAAGGTCACCAATTTCGCGAGTGAAGGTCCTGATACGAACCTGCGATGCTAGGGCCAGTAGCCGAGTAACATGACCACTATACCAAAAAGTCGACTTCGGTATCGTAGATGTTATCTGGCTTATAAAGCTAGCGCCACACCATAATACAATTTTTATGTGTCCATTTCAAGCAGAATCAAAGCTGTTTTTACTGCCAAAGTTACTCCCCCACAATATGAGGTACAAAACAATTACTTTTGTACGGCTTTCCCACTATTTTGGCCAGCCCCTGTATATACGAAAATAAATGAATAGACAAAAAACATACGTGGGTTGACAGTTTCATTAGGAATAGTCATTGACGAGTTTAGTATAGATTGATACAAATCTATAATTCCAGTGATGGAATCATTGATTAAATATCATCTATTTAATCAACTGAGTTTTTGAACTATCATGCTCATATGGGTTTGTAAGGACTGAAAGTCATAATTTAGAAGGATAATAAATACTTACAATTTTCGTTGTGAAAGACTTTCAGCATACTGAATTTCATGCCTAGATCTCATCGCATTTTCGAGATAACGTTTTCCTAGAAGACATTCTTAATTCTAAATACTGATTTTATTCCTACTCAGAATGATCTGACAAAAGCAGATTAATTAAATTCTAAAAGTCAAACTGTCTGTTAACTATAATATTTTCTATTTTTAATTAAAGCTCAAACAGAATCGGACTTCTGACTTAATCTTATATTATTATAAATGATTATAAAATAAAAATATTTCTCTTAGCAGACAGAATCACCTCGATTACAATTTGTTTGTCATGTTAAGGAAAATATTTTTCTAAAAATTAATGCGTTTGAAAGAAAACACAAAATAGAGACTCAAAATATAAAGAAATTTACGGCATAAACACATGAATAATAAAACAATAGAAACTTACATAGCATCTATTTACATACTAGATTTTTGAAGCAGCTGCAGTACATGGTGACTAAAAAATACTCCATAGAAATATAAAAATTGGCACTTTCTGAAAAGATAATATTGTCGTGTTCGAAGTTACGAAAAAATATGAACTGCCCCAATATGTTTAATGTTAATATTATTACGTGCTTCTAATACCAAAAGATTTATATATTTGAATAAACATAAAAATCATCTCAGGAAAGTATTGGATTCCATTTTATTAATTGATTCCAGCAGACATAGATCAGACAAGTAAATTAACTTTGTCTGAAACGACTTTTATATTATTTTGTGGCTGTTCAACTCGTTCAGATTAAAATTTAAAAATATATGTATAATTTTTATTTAAGATAGGTGGCTAAGCTAAAAGGGGACGTTTTTAAAATTAATTATTCTTAATCTCATAACAGCTTTATAAAAATATAACTTGAATTTTGTTTCTGCTTTGATAAATCTCAATAAGTTATTTTTCTCATAAAGAATTGCACTGAGTTTGACATTTTCATAACGTTTTAATACTATTTTTATAAATTTTGAAATTAATGAAATTTTAATATGTATGAAAAACTAATGTCTTTTTATGAAAAATTAATATTTTTTTATTCAAATACGACACAATAATTTTCAACAAGTTCTGTAGTCTCTGTGAATTAGAATAAGCAATCTGTTCATTTAAAAAGAATTTAATTTTTTTGATGTTTGACAGTATTAAACAATTAAAAATATTTATCAGAAGAACCTCAGTATTTAAAGACTGGCCAGTCAAAAGATTATTTCTTAGATCAGAAACTAAGTAATATATTCTTTCAGTTATCTATGAAACTATCAACAAATCCTTTAGTTAACTTAGGATCTAGACAGTTTTTGTTTTATAATTTTATGCAACTAAAAAAATAAATGTTTCATCCAATTTCAAATTTTAATTTTTAATTGATGTATTTTTCATCTCATTAATGCTTTTTGTTGTTGTTACTAATGGCACTTGCCATGGACAAGCGCGCTGACGGCAGTTAGCGATTTTAAGCCGAATACCACTTAGAGAGAATACCACTTAGCTACACACTCCTTATAGGGGGGAGGGCACATCCACACACCTCATAGATAGTATACAGAATAGCAATCATGCCCTAACAGGGATTCGAACCTGGGATGTTCAGATCACGAGGAATACGCCCTAATGATTTTTTATATAATTTATATAAAATATAGCAAATGAAAAAACTTATAGCTGTTTATAAGAATTACTTTGATAGTATAAACATACACGTAATGAAATTATTGGTTATTTTTAAAAGGTTTCCAATTTCAAGAAATAACCTAGCTTACCTAAATTTCATTTCATATGGAAGCTCTTAACTCATAGCTATATTATCAATTATTGTCTTTGTCCCAGCTTTGACTACCCCAGCTTTGGAGAGAAATAAAAATAGAAAAATAGACTACTTCATTGTACATTATAACTGCCGGCGTCCCGGCACAGAGGTAGCGCATCTTCCCCGAGCGTTGAGCATCCCGGGTTCGAATCCCGGTTTGGACATGGTTGTTCTATCTGTAAAGTGTATGAATGTACTCCTTGTAAAAAAGAGTTGTACAAGCGATTGTGAGGATGGTGTAGGTAAGTCGTTTTCTTGGCCCTAGTTGGTGCTACTTCAACGAGACGCTTCTTTCGGCTGAAAACTCGCTGATGCCTCGGCGAAGCTTGTCCATGACAAGTTCCACTTATAACAACAACAACAACATTACAACTGACTAAAATCCTTTACAAAATCTATCAAGTCCAATCACTTGATTGATTTTACCACTTTCTATTTCTTTTTAAATCTCAACACTTCTTGATATGTCATCAACCATCACTTTTCTCTCTAATCCGCCCATTTTCGAAAGTCATTACGAAATAAAAGTTTGACACAGCCTCCAACCACAACAACTAGACTGATTTTAATACTTTTATATGCCAATTAATTATTGCAGTTCCTCAACTTTTCACGCATAGATAAGAAAGAATTCCCTGATAATTGTACAGAGGCTATTAAAAAAATACTTTTATTTGATCTGATGAATTGTTAATTATGAATATTAGTTGATACTATTAAATTAATATTATTCAATGTGATGGGCAAACTCTGCTTATTTAAGGCAGTTATTTTTATTAATTATTGAACGCGCTGGTCAAATTCATTTGATGCCAAATTTTAAAATGACAATTCCTTTTATTCTAAATACAATAATCGGAAGCGAGATTTTATCTCATTTATTTTTATAGTCATTTTTTATTGAACAGATGAAGGGCTAAGTTTTATATTAGCAAAATAAAATAGAAACATTATTACAGTGGAAAAGGGCTATTAGAAATTTTTAAAAAAACTGAGTTTTAATTAGTTGGTATTCCGCAACCAACAATTTCTGGGAAGCAGGGAAATACATTTAATCAGATAATTAGAAATAATATAAACTCAATTTTTAGTGAGTGTAACAACAAATTCGATGCATCATATTTAATCCGAACAAAATTTTCAATTAATTGGTTTTATTGAAATTTTTTGTTTGAAATTATAATAACAAAAACTCGTTGGTGTTGCGTATGGCACTTGTTTAGGACAAACCAGCTGACCAAAGCAGCAATTTTAAGCTGAGTTTTATCGTCTCTCCTTTCAGTAGTGCCATCTAGGGTCAAGAGTACGTCTTAGTTACCGATACGTCACAGCCTTTTTCACGGAGAGGACTTCATTCATACATTTGATTCACTCATCCACAGTTCACAATTAAGAGCTGAATTTGATTAAGATCACCTTTGATCTAGTACTCCTAGTTGGATTATCTCCACTTGGAGAAATTTGTGATTAAGACACAATATTGGAGTTTGTAATCAGTCACGATATAAACAGAAAACCTACGGCAGGCAGGATTTGAACTCGCAGCCCACGGAATGTGAATCCAGCGTCCTACAAACCAAGCCATCTTGGCCTGTCAGTAATACATAAGAAGAGCAAAAATTTATTCAAAATTTTTATTTTATCTTTTGTTAAGCCTGATCTCATTTTAGCACTATAAACGGTCAATAATTTTATTCGATTTTAACTTAATGTAAGTTAAAACTTATTTAGAATTCCAGACTTAACCATAATATGATATAACCTTTATGCGCATGTGCGCATTAGTGACGCTCGAAAAATCCCATGATCCTTCAGAAACTTAAGTAATTTTAAGTTTGTTGATGAAATGTAAGAACGGAACGAAAGGTGGTTGTAAACCATCGATTACCGGAATTAGTGCCAGTGTAATAAAATATGTAAATAATTGTATGTGTCCTCGTCCAGAAAATAAACTGTTGATGAAAAAGAAAATGCTCAACCTTTATTGGATTAATGGTTGCGATATTTATGTGGACTAATTCATGCCGGAATACAACGATTCTTTTGATTTAGAAATTCCTGGAAAGACAGGTAAGACTAAATTTTCTCTTGCACTGAGATATCTTTTTATTTGGGACATACAAGTTCCAAAAGAGTTCTTAATCTAATAAACATACTTTACCAAAGAGAAATAAATATAAAATTAATGTAGTAGGAGGCAATATTAAAACTGTTGTACTACTAAATACCAGGATTTCAAAGAGCTTCAGAAAATATTTGTAATAAAACTTTTATTGTCTTGTTCTATTTTTTTCGTCCAATGGCGTTGAACAAATATCCTGTTGACTTCAAATAGAAGTGCAAAATAAAGCTAGGAAAAGTGTAATTTTTATCATAGTACTTAACATGAGGCAAACTATTATTGCTTGTTTTTTCATCAAAAGTCAGAATACAAGAAATCAGTATACAAGAAATCAGTATACAAGAAATCCAAAACAAAACACGAAGTTCCTTCCAACTCATAAATCTAAAATTAACCAGTTAAGTTTTTTTTTAAATTTTTTATAATAAAATAGGCTGATGCCTTACATTCAATACTGTGTTGGTCTAAATGATCCGAATAAGAATACTGAAAGTATTTAAGGCTTTCTTTGGAATGGGTTATTTTTGCATCGTATTGTAACTTTCCGTCTCGAATAATTTATTTCCAGCTCATCATTTTTGAGAATTTCAGCTCATTCTCGGTACTTCAACCATTCCCTCTATTAGAACCTTTTTAACTTCTAGGTTTGGTACCATTGTTAAGATGGGTTAGAACAATTAAAGGATTAAATTCATGCATCTTAATACTCCGCTGCCCCATTGACCTCGGATCCATATTAATTGCTGGCTGATAAATTAACTGTAACAATGATATCATTTATTATAGACCAATTAGAAAATTTATATATTGGTAGATTTTATATGTTGCGATTATAACCATATTTGCAAAACTCAGTTAAAAAGATTTTGGCGACAATTTTTCTTTTTAAGTTTCAACCCAAGCAGTTCGGCTTTAAAATATAAGAATTTAAAAAAAATTGTCATTTCATAGTCCAGTCCTTTCAAAATATGTACTTATTTTACTTGTAGATCCATCAGAAACTATTTAAATAGAAAATTTTTAGTTTGGTAGTATATTCACTTTATCCGTGATAATTTGTAAGTGATAAGAGCTAGGGCATAATTGTCACAGTGTTATACGATCCACCTAATGCTTCTATCACCTTCTTTCGTTTGACAAATAAAGTCAAAATAAGCCCATATACTGCCAAAGCTATTAACCCTCCAACTGCGTATTAGCGGATCGACAAACAGTCAATTTACTGTTGAAGCCTGTTTTTTTTACAGTATAGAGGATTTATTTTTACGACTACAAATTTTTATTACATTATCATTATGTAACATGTCAGTTCTTTCTTAAAAAAATATTTGAATTTATCTGGAGACATCGCATCTAAATAGTCGTTTTAAAGAATTAAGCAGCCAGAGAGTTAAAACAGGGCTAATATTAGGTATAGGCCCATATTTAAATCATTAAAAGTTACCATTTCTGTTGATGCATATTTGAGGATAGATTCCAGCGAAAGTCCATTGTGGGTGTCAGACAGAAATTCTTATTTCTTTGTAGTCCGGAAAGTAATAAGATACATAATTAGACATATATGGGAATAAGGATTCTTTTGGAATTTAAAAAGCACAATAAATCTAGTCATGTTTTTATTATAGATCTTAAAATTAACATGAGAATTTGCGCTATTATAGGCTTTTATAACAATCAATATCTAACAAGAATTTAAAGGCAATTGCATACTTCAAAATGTCCTATCAGACTGGACGTTGGATCGTAAAGGTGGGTTAACACGAGGCCAACAACTGCGCGCAATTGTTGTTAGTCTATTGCTCTCGTATAAACAGTTGGGACAGTGGAAATGATTATCCCTTCGAGATAATCGTTTGTCATTGTCCCATTGTGATCACGTGATTTTTCCGGAAGTAGGCGTGGTCTTCTATTGCCCACAATTGTTGGCCTCGTGTGAATCCACCTATAAAGCTTACATTTTCTTCAGGAATCAAAGAGTTTAGTTGTATTGATGTATCGTATCAAAGCCACATGAAGGAACTTTTGAGAGAGAGATCACAATTTTGATTTGTTGTCTGATGAAGATGGCGAAACCTAACGACACCGTCTTCAGTTTTCCGCTCCATACCAAAAGGGAATCAGAGGACTTTACTGAATTTGATCCAGGCAAGGTTTTAAGGCAATTCCTCTATGGTTTGGTATTCAAAGTGTGTTATATATTCCGGCTTCTAAAAAGAGCCCTTACTATCAGGTCCCACGGCGTTCTCTTCTGGATCAAGTGACTTTATGTATAAAGAATTTTTGTCTCATGTCGTTTTAATGACTGATTGAGATTCAAAATAGAGAATCATAGTCTTACTGGATTTAAAGTGCACTAAACTAGCTTTTATGTCAATTTTTCGATGGAATTGGATTCAAATTGTGCTGCATATTTCGGCTTCTAAAAGGAGATCTTGCAATCCGGTTACCGTGGCATTCTCTTCTGTATCAAGTGACTTTATGGATTGTGGATGTTTTGTCTCGTGTCGTCTTAATGACTGGTTGCGATTCAAAACTGCTAAGCCGTCGTAAATTCCTTTTAATGTAACTTGGATACAAATTAAGTAAGTTATAATTGAATAAACAATCTAACTGAAGTTTTCACATCTTATGCTGAGTTTTGATGCTGTGGTTTCATAATTTTTGAAGACAACAAACATTGAAGTGCGTTTAAAAAAATCAACGGGTAAGTGGAATTAAATCCTTCAATACCCTATATCTTTACTTTTAAACAATAAGCATTTGTTATACCAAATTTTTTTTATGGAATTAAATAATTCTATTACTGCTTAAAATTAATGTTGAAAAGTATGCTATGTAATAAAAGAAAATTAAAAAAAATCTGAGTTATTCAAAATAACACAAATTATAGTGCACTCAAAAGTAGTTAGAATTAAGAAGTATACTTTTGCAGATAATATATAACGATTTATTCACCGATGGTACTTTAAAGTATTTAAATTTGGTTGATTTTTTCGTAAAATAACTATTTTTTCTTATAGTACTTAAAAGAACACGGTATTTCCAGTAGAAGGCAGTAGATACCAACTGAAAATATTTTAATTATAATTTAAATTATTTCAATTAAAGTTTTTTTCTTATTCCTTGGTTTTGTTATGTATCAAAACTTAATGCTTCAAAAGAAAATCTCATGGTATAATAATTTGGTGTATAAAGAGTCTATGATATTTTGCAGGTTACAATCAAACTTCGTGGAACAATAAAATTTAATATATATTTGAATCCTGTTACTTTATACGATTGGCATCAAAATTTGTAAATGTGTGGCGATTATTATCTTAAGATTCTTTGCCAAACTTCATTTATGTTACTTGTTGAGATTTTACGACGTTTAAATGGTCTGCAAGCAAATAGATCGCCATAAGATCCAAAATTTAAAGTAAAACTACAAATTTGCTGATAAGTTTATAAATTGAATGTCATTCTTTTATCATAGTATATTATTGAAATTTCGTGCGTTACACTTAGAGATTTAATTATAAAAAAATTAAGTTGAATTTTTTTTCTGTTTAATTATAAAACAATGTTTAAAATTAATGTCACAAAAGTAACAAATTTGTCTGCTTAAAAGAGAGCTCAAATTATTTTGCAGTGTTTCACAGAAAATAAAATTTTAAGCTCTTCTATTCTATATGCACTAAACGATCGTGAATTTTCATTGCAATTGCATTCCGAATGATATATTTTTATATATCTTTACAAGATCACATTTCTTTATCTGAATTTAATAATCCTTGATCAAGGTGTTCCCACCTTTTGTGGTTTCTTGGGGGTCCATTGATGCCTGGACACTTTACCGACAATTTTCGGGAAACTTCGGCCGTGTCCATAGGCATCAAGGGACCCCAAAAAACCGCAAGAGGGATTGAATGGGGGAACACGTGGCCAGCCTGAAGATTCTAAGATCGTTGGAACTAGGTTTTAATGCGTTCCCTTGCAGATGCTTGTGTTGGTAGAAAGTATTTCGGAAATTAAAGGCGGCAGTCGTAGTAATACGATTATTACCTGCTGTAGAGTAAAGGCGGCAGTTGCAGTAATACGATGCATCTCTGCTGTAGCTTAATGGCGGGAATCGTATTAGCACGGTTTGCAGCAACATTGTAATTAATGTTTAGTTCTTTTTTAATATTACTTGTAGTTTTAAGCGTTTAAATAATTTTCTAATCTAATTTTTTTACGTTTACACTAAATATCGCTCGCTCTAGGACGAAAAGTGAGGCGGAATGGTTGCCGCATTACCTAGCAATCTTTCGTCAAAATCCTCTCCTTTAATGTGCAAATAAAATCACCAAGAACTACCCGACATATTCAACTAATGTGTAATCTAAGCCAAATGTTAATATTTTGAAACTATTGTACGCCAAAATCATGCAGAGTAATGATTTTGGCGTAATAAAGTTGTTTATTGGCGATAACAACTTTATTAAATTCCATATTAAAATTTCTATTTTTTCAAGATAAAATCCTGGTATTTTGTCCGGCTTTAACACAAAGTTTAAAAAGTTGGAATTTAAAGAATATTAAATGAAACTTTCCACCGGTAATTCTAAAAATATGTTTTTAATGATAACGAAATTCCGATTACCATTATATATACCATACTTCAGATATTCGCTTGTAGCTAAAATAAGCCTATGTAGTTCCATAGATACAGGATTAAAATTTAACGTATTGAAGTATGGTGCAGAGAAAATCCGAAGCGACCGTCTGACCACGTTCTTGGCTTCTATCGCCACATGTGAATCTCTGTACTGCCAGAAACTCCTTCTGTGAACTAAAAACGTGAAAATCACTAGGGGAAAGGTCTGGACTGCAAGGTGAATGTTCCAGATTCCCCCAGTGAAATGGCTGGAGCTTAGCGACGATCTGGACAGCCACATTTGGCCTTGCTTTGTCGTGGAGGATAACCATGTTGTCCACATCGCGAATCCTCAGCCCTTCTTTTTAATGACCTCCCTCAGACGAGTCAGTGTAGAACTATAACTGTTGATATTGATGGTTGCACCTCGTGGCATGCAACCCAGCAGGAGTGGTCCACGGTGATCCCAGAACACCATTAACATCACTTTCCCAACAAATGGCACAATGGCGATTTTTTTTGTCGCAGGCGAACTTGTGTCAACTAGGGACCACAGATATTTGTCCCTTGCTCCAGAGAAAGCGAATAACACTTCTCTGCTCATAAGCTTTGGACGTCGGAAGAACAAGTACCATCTTAAATGACTGATAGCAGCATCGCTCATCGGAGCAAAAGGCAGATACGGCTGGTACGGTTGAAAGAACGTTCACTGCTGGGAATGTATATGTTCGCTTTGTATTCACAGCCGTATTTTGGTTTTTAAAAAACAGACGCAAAGACTTTCTGATTGACCCTCGTATATTTTATCTGATTTTTTTAAATATAATATAGCCCATCTCACAATTACCATTAATTAAATGAGAAATTAAAAATAAGCTTTCCTTTATCCTTAAATTCTCTAAGGGAAGATTAAATGCAAATAAACATTTAAAATTCTCAGAAGATTTAATTAGAAGTTTCAAAAATGTCAAAAAAAACTAAATTACCTTTCTAACGATCTCAAAACAGGAAAACTGCAACTTCTTCACACACTTTTCCTTGACTTAAATCAGTAT
>JAOUZG010011240.1:0-16454 GCA_026289955.1 Argiope argentata | reverse complement strand
TTGCAGTCTCAGCAAAGATGCGCTCCTAAAAGCCAGGGTAGAATTCTCAGACACAACGCTTTTGGGATATAAATGGATTGTCTGCGGGGAATGAGCTGTTATTCTTTTGAGCGTAGTTGCTTGGGAACTCTTTTGCTACAATTATTCTAGGTTCGTGTCTTTAGCTACAAGTGAGCGAACAGGAAGATTAATGCAATGTTGTGAGAATATTAAAGATAAAAAGCTCTTAATTGTTTTCATCTTTGAAACATGATTTCACTAAAAATGAGCAAGTAATTCCTTTTGAATCTAAAATACGTCAGGTGATATGATGAATTATGGGTTTTTACAACATCAAGTAATGCCTAAATTTTTTTAATAATTAGGTAACGCTCAACGTAAATCGTTTCTTTTTTTACAATATTTCAACCTGGCAATTAAAACCCGTGCAATAATATTAATACAGGCTGATTCAAAAGGATTCCGACAATCATTAGAGAAAATCGGGCTATAAGGGTTTATATATGAGGAAATGGAATTTTTACCTGAAAGACCTTTTTGCATTACTTGAAACGAATATGGAATAAAATTATTATGTAGAAAAATCGATATAGATGGATGAGAATTGCAAAAATATTAGTATAGAATATTCAACTATTTAATTGCATGGGTCTATGATTGTTTTTTAATACAAATAATTTGAAAACGGAGAGATTCTTTTTCATTAATAGTTAACAATTAACATTTGCGAAGAAATATTTTTCAAAATTAAATATTATACAATTCAAAAAAATGGGAACCCTTTCTGAATCATTTAATACAGAATATCTTGTAACATTTGAAAAAGAAAGTTTTAAAGATTTATGTTCAAGTGTTTATTGTGGTTTAATTGTTGACAATTGAGGTTCAACATGGTATATGTAAATATGTAAACCTTAATACATATCGTCAATATATTATTTTTAGGATGTTAATCTTTTAACAACGTAAAAATGTAATAATTTGTTGAAACAAACTATTCCATTTCTATGGTATTATTTTTTTCTCGATATTTTATTTTCGAAATTCATCAAGTTAATAATTGATATAATAAAATGTTTACTTATATTTTAAAACACACAGCCTTAATTTGCCTAAAAAAATCAGTAAACTCTGTTAACTAAGAAACTTACTCTTTTAAAGAAATTTTTATAATTCTATTTCATGCAACATTTTTTTTTCTGTCGAATCTAATTCAAATTCCAAAGAATGAAATTTCAATATTCTGAAATACGGAAATATTCTGAATTCCAAATTCTATTCAAAAGTAAAGCAGAAATTCAAAAATGTTTTTCATATTATGCATCAATTTTTATCTCTTCAGCCGAAAAGTTTTAGAAACTATTGCTGCAATATTTCTTTTCAGAAATTTTTCCTCAAAGGATTTGAATAAAACGGATCAAAATAAAATCCTTTTTTTCGAATAAAAGTTGTAGATATTTAGATTTCTTCCATGTAGCTGTATGATTATTTAAATCTATTTTTTTTTCAAAAATGTCTCTTAGAGTTTAAACTATAATATTTTCTAGTAACATTATAATATTGATAAGTTCAGGATTTCTTTATTAATATATACATCTGTATATCTTCTTTTTCCTTTCTATTTCTTTTAATTATAGCGATGAATGTGTGTTTACGCTCATTCACTTGGTATTCTGTAAGCCAGATATATTAACTTATAATCCATTTGTAGTATATCCATCTTGGAGGCTAAAAGTATGCATAATTTTTTAAAAGATTTTACTTAACACAAAACTTTGTTGAATTTCGATTTCTTTATGCAATATTTTTGATATTTTTAGCTTGATAATATAATGTTTATAAATTGAATTTTTAATGTTTTTTTAAATAAGAAAAATTGGATTAAAAAACGAATTTTATAAATGTAAGAACTTTTGCTGAAGTTTCGCAATTTTTTAAAAACAATTTTCGATAGATGATTATAACACTATATTGAAATTTTAAGAAAATCATTTTTCCATCAATTATTAAATCATATGTTTTTATTCGATTGAAATTTTTTGAAAATTAAAAAAAGGATTAATTAATAACTATAGTTTTATAAAAATAGAGTGAAATTACAATATCTCGAAATTTAGCAAAGGAATGAACTGCATACTACCGTTTTAATATCGCTAATTTTATAAGACTGTTTTCAAAAGAAAGGTTCTTTTTATTCATTCACTCAAGTTCTAATACATATTTTAAAACTTGTAATGGATGACACTCGACGTTAATATAGGTTTTTTCAAATAATATTTCATTAACAAGATTTAATTAATTATTTTTTAACTTTAAATAGAGTTTTAGCAGTGTTTAATGAAAATTGAAATCAACAAGCGGTCACTCAATCGGTAAAATGCGAAAAATTTGGTATTTTGCACTTGAAGGTGAAGAATATGAGTACATTTCTTACAAAAATCAATGATTTTTAAAAAAATTATTTATATTAATTTATTTTATAAAAACTACCTAAATAAAAGTTTTCTTGGTTGATCTAAGTAGGAATTGAATTTTTTTATATTACTAGTTTTTATTTCCGAGTTAGGAATAAAGTCATAATCCACTGATATTCCATTCAAGTAAGCGTATATTCTACACCGGTTTCCTCTATAAAAAATGGCACAGAAATTGAAACTCGAATCTGCTCATTTTCTGATTAAAGAAAAGCAAAAATTGTTAATTATTTTTTTATCATGGCATATTTAACCAAGCATATACCTTTAAAAAGAATAATGCTTAGTATCCAAATAATCGTGGATAAGCATTGAAATTCTATGGACGAATACATTCCAGCAATGGGCTGTCAGCTACTATTTGGAGGGTTCGTTAACAGTTATCGCAACATATGGGTATTATTTGCATAAGTAATAATGTAACTTCGGGTGACTTTATTTGGAACATAATTCTATTTGTTGAATGTGTATTCCAATTATTTTATTAAATTAAATTATCTGTAATAATAGCGGTTTTCTGGCTCAGAGGTAGCACGTCTTCCTCGTGTCCCGGTTCGGGCATGGTTGTTCTATGTTCTATCTGCGAGATGTGTGGCTCTGCCCCCCTGTAAAATGTTTCTGTGCAGGTGTGTGTGTGTGCTTTATCCTCGTATGAGCTAGAAGTCAGTCTTCTTCCCTCGGGTGCTGAGGGGTCAATACCCCCAGAAGCCACTGAACCCCTCTTTTTGTGGTAAGAAGCGGACACGGCATCATCATCATCTGTAACGTCGATGACTTTTATCATGCAAGGCTGCGAATTGCCTATAAATAAGAATGAAAGACGTAATGAATTTAATATTGGAATGCCATATATTTTTCCTTTGAAGTCAAAAACAAACCATGAATTAAATGCAACATGGATTAAAAATTTATTTTTCAAATAAGACCATATGCAAAATTATCGATCACGTACTGGTTTGTCAACAGAGCTCTGCATATTCCTGAGCGTACTTTTCAAATACCAAACTCAGATGCTTAAAAGTCATCGAACTTTTACGTATGCAAAAGAAAAGTGATAGAAAAAATACATGTATGAATAAAAAACTGCTGATAAGCATCATGTTTTATTCATTCACCACCCTCCTTTTTGAATAACAAATGAATCAATACGATCCGAAGGAGATAAAAATAGTGAAGAAACCAATACTCGAGTTTTTCGAAATTTTTAGGGAATCTCCGATCGTATTTCTAGGGAATCCCTGAGAACACATAATACTCGAATGTCCCATCTCAGAAAAAAATGAATAATGTATAGAGGGATCCAGAGATTTCTCAAAGTTGATAATCAAATGATTTTCTTAAGTTATTGGATTTTTTCCTTTTTCTCTTAAACAACAAATCTCGGGAACCGAAATAACTATAAGCGTATCTACTAATTTTCTTTGACGATAATGTCTTGTTTACAAGAAGTTAATTTATGTTGGCATACATATGAGATTGACGTCAATACTTGGATTTAATGCTTTAATTAAATGAATGACATACATCTATTCCGACTAGTTCAAATAATAAACCTGGAAAAATTTGCACATTTCATTAATTTTGAACAGATGTTAAATACAGAATCCCCTTCATTTCACTTATTTTCAGAACAAAAAAAGCACAATAAAATCTTTTAAAAAATGAGGTGCGCTTCTAATAGGACTTGTCATAATACTGAAGTACACTTGCAAGTGATTATAGCGTCTTCCACTGTCGGTAAAGGGAAGAAAAGAATTCACCATTCATAAAATGCTTGATATTCTACAAATCCTTTAATTAAATAAATTTCTTTATAAAATAATTTAGCGCACCACCTATATTATTATTCAGAGGTTGTTTTTTAAAATAAAGAATGATACTCAACAAGAAATGTTGTTATTGTTGTTACTAATAGCACTTACTATGGGCAAGGCTCCACTGAAACGATCAGCAGATTTTAAGCCTAAGATATGCGTCTCTTTGTTTAACACGTAGCGCCATCTAGGGCCAAAAGTATGACTGAGCTACACATACGTCATAATTCTTTTTAGGGGGCGGACTTCATTCATGCATATTCATACATTCATCTCAGATCGTAATTTAGACCTGGAACAGAGAAGATCACCTCTGATCCTGTACCCCCAGTGTTATTACAAAAAATTACTAATAATAAAGGATTTTTCTTTAAAAAAAAGGTTTGAATATGAAAGATTTCTACTTTTCAACAGTCCTGCTTTAAAAACCATTTTCTATGTCATTGTGTAACATATAAATATAGGTTAAGAAATTTCTCATTAATCTAAATAGCGTTAAAATTCATATATTGAATAATAGGTCATTTTCTCATTATAGATATGTTGTTATTATAAATAACACTTTATTCTGTTGAGGTTTTTAGGGGGCTGTTTCAGGAAAGAAATCATAATTTTGTCACCTTTGTCAGATGATGAGAATAACATCTGAACTCTTTTCATTTTCGTATTTCGTATAAAAAAATTAAATGCCATGAATTTAAAACATCACAAAGCATCTATAGAGAGTTTTTTCCCCAAGATGACAAATATTTAATATAATTATAGTTATATTCAAAAATGTGGTTCGCTCATAGTTTTGGAATCTTCATTTGTTGTATGGCTGCATACCTATAAGGTATCCATTGTCAAGACTTTTTTTCCATGTCATTATTGATACAACTCATAAACACATATAAACCCAACACCCCCCCCCCCAATATGCATTTTCAAAACACAGTCGATCTGTACACAAGAATACTACTTCCAGGATTGGCAGCATACAATCAGTAAACTGCTATTAAATAATCGGAATAATGGAAAGCGCGGCTTCATAATAATTCTGAGCACAAGTTCAGACAGAACCCAACTGCATTCTCTGCAGACTTGACTGCTAATTACCACTTACATAATTTGTCGGTTTTTTATAGTAAACTGAGAATATATATTAAATATTCTAGAAAAAGTCTTGACATTCGAATTCTAAAGGAACTATCGCCAAGTGTCTCGATTTTTCATTTGTAAGAAAAATTCACCAAAATCGTCGTCAAAGTAGAGATTCACCGACATGACATCTATTAAAGCTATCTATATATACCAGGATACTTACACCATAATAGTAAAAATTAGTCAGAATATTTATCCACCAATATCTGAAAATTATAATTATATTACAAATTTTCAAACCATATGAATACGGAAATGAAATGAGAAAGAATTGCCTTTTCGAATGTTATATCATTTACTATTTTTTTTTTGTTTATATTATGCACTAGTAATAATCTCAGCATTTTGGATCACATAGCACTCACTCAGTAAATTTACAGCAAAGGATGTTGTAGAAAACTTATTAATATCGCTTGGATATAGAATGCAGTCAATCATCTTCATGGTTACCGTTTCAAGAAGGATACTTTTGACGGGAGAAAATACTTATATAACTTCATTATTTGAACAGCAATGTTTGAAAAGTCATTAACATCAAAATTAAGTTATTCTAATGAATCAATTAGATCAATTCAGGTCTCAATACATAATAGTAATGTTAAGCTAGAAATATGCCAGTCTCATTCCAGAAAGTCAGCTCTCTTTTCTTGAATTTGTTCGTAAATTATTCACAGTGAATATGTTTAAGTCAATATTCGCTACTGACTTTCGGAAAAAAAATCAACACTATTTCCAAAAAATTTTAATATTAAAAATGTGCATCAAAAGAAAACGATACTTATTCCTTAAATATAATTATTTCTCCTGTTGTTGTTTTTAATATCATTGGCACTTCTTATGGACAAGTTTCGCCGAGGCATCAGCGATTTATAAGCCGAAAAGAGAACCTTTGTTTAAGTATCTCCACTTAGGCCCAAGAGTACGACTTAGTTACTCTCTCTTCTCAGTCTCTTGAACCTCCCCTTTTTATAAGGGGGCGTATTCATACACCTTACAGATATAGCACACAAGAATGACCATGCCCAAATTGGGACTCGAACCCGGGACGTCCAAATATCGGGGAAGACGTACTGCCCCTATGTCAGGACGCCAGCATTTCTTCTAGTAAGTTGCATTTCAACGACTTAATTAAGTAGACTTTTTAGAATAGAAATTGTTTTTGTTCTAAAAACAAAAAAGTCATATATCAACGCAAGTTGTTTTGTTACAGTGCTAGATAAAAGGAGTTTATATCATCACAAAGTACTGGTTTGCATTTTCAGAACTTATAACAGTTGATGGTTGTTGTTTTTACTTATGGCACTTTCCTGATCTTTCTGACAAATCTGTCGGCTATTTATGCTGAGTGAGCATCTCTTGATTTTCAGTAGCGCCAACTAGGGCAGAGGGTACGACTTAGCTACTTCATGCGTCATATTTAGTTACTCAAGTAATTTTTACAGGGGGGGGGGGCACATTCACTCACCGCACAGGTAGAAGACAGAAAAAGAACCATGTCCTAACTGGGACTCGAATCGACGCCCAAATCATGGAAATTACATAATTGATGGCAAAGATAATAACAATAAATAAGATGGAGAGAACTATATGGTATATTTTTTTCATTTATCTTAGATTACCTTACCATACGAAAATTATATTACTGTCTGTTTATTTAATGTTGCAAACGAAAAATATACTTCACGGAAGTGATGAAGTTATTATTATATTTAACATGTCACTTTGGGAATTCTTTTTAATTCATTTTTGTTTATTTTTGAAACTTTCTGAAATTATTCCTTACGATAACCTCATTATGATTCATTTTTATCACAGCATTTTGAATAGAATCAACAATATTCAAAACATCCCATATTAATAAAACTTTGCAATTGTAATTATGGAGCATTGCATTCTTGAGATTTTCATATCTTGTTAAAACAATTCTGACAAATAGGATAGTTATATTTAAAATTATCCGATTTGGAATGTTTTAGAATTCGTTCTGCCTTTGCAATTTTGAGGAAACATGGTATATACGTTATATGGATCTTAAAAATTTTTTCGCCAATAAAAAAGCTCAAATATTAACCACTAGAGGAAATTACAGCAAAATGTGTTCATCGTGTATTCCATGAACCTAAATTATGTCTTGAAACCGCATTATAGCGTGTTCAATGAAAGCACAAAGAAACTGTCGAAGAATGAACCATCATGGTGTGTAATGCTGTTTTTGAATTCATATAAAGTTCTTCTTCTTCTTTTATAAGCCCGGTGTTTTAGGAATCCCCAGAATCAGAAAAAAAAACACAGAGATTTAAATTGACAGAACGAGGAGGTCAGGCATCCGGAGCAGGTCAAAATATTATATAATTGTTGAAAAAATTCGCTCGAAGCTTATACACATGTACACACATACATATTTACATGCTATATACTTACAAACATATGTACATGTTTATGATGTGTGTGTGTGTGCGTGTGTGTGCGTGCCTGTTTATCTCGAAAGAATGGCATAAATTAAAACATTGATCACAAACAAAAACGAATATAAAGCATAAAACTGCAATTCAATGTATAATATTTTGAAAATAAAAGATGATACCTTAAAAATAAATTTCTAGTTAAAATCCTCTTCAAAGAAAAATTTTTTTAACCAAACGGTAAGAACTATTATGCTTCCATTAATGGCAATTTTTTAAAAATAAAATCCCCAAATGAAGAATGAAGTTTTCTCTTTGTAGTAAATTGCTCGGAATATCATCGTTAATTTATTTTTTCGAAAACAGCGAGACGCTTTTTGCTGACTTTTATCTCCAACTTTTGCCTTTGGCGCATTTTGCTTTTTCACTTAAAAATAAATAAATAAAGCATTACTGAGATTTATGAGAGAAATGTTTTGACTTGCTTCAGACGAAACGAGATTTGTGAGTTTAAAATGTTGCTTAAATTTTGATAAAAATATACATAAATAAAATGTATGTAACTTAATGCTTAGTGTTAAAAAATTTTCCTGAATGTGCTTGGTGAAATTAGAAAGTCCCTTTAAGGGATTTGTTGTGATTTTCTACATATGTTGCTTAAGAATTAAAATGACATGGCCATATGCATTTCCGAGATATAGTTTAAGATTACTAAAACATTGTAAACATTGTAAATAAATTTAGTATGCAGTTAACTAAAAAAAGTGATAAATTGAAATGGTATTATTCTATGCACGGAATTACTATTGAATATTTATGGGTTGAGAAAAAAATTTTGTTACCTCCATATATCAAAATATTTATAGGGAGGTTTTGCTCTTTCTCTATAATTCTATTATTTTTAAAATTTCAGGATCTCAGAAAGCTGATACGCTCGCTCTTCTTTCAAATGTAAGAAAATGACTCTACCTCTTTTAAAAATAAAAGTGTTAACCCTCGTTCTAAAGGGGTTAATGCACAAAGTATAACTTATGCTATCCAGTAACTAATAAGCAAATGCCCATTTTGCATACTTTTAGAATTCTCAGAAAGCTTCTCAGCCATTTCTATTCATGTAGGTGAGCCTCTCTTAAGATCAAAGTACACGCCACGGGTATTCAATTAATCAATCTCGAAGTGGCAGAATTCTACTACGACTATGAAACATCTCAAGGATTCATTGAATGACAGTTTGGGGCTTTCCAGTATTGATAAGGTTAAAAAAACATTAAGAATTAATATCAGAAACTGATTCGCTACAAAACTGTCAATAATTGAATAAACAACTGAGGTGTACAATAAATTTTATCATATATATTCTCGTTGCTGTAGAGTAGGAATTTAGAAGGGAAACATTGATTCAAGTATCATTCTCGTCATCTAAAAACGGTTTTAAATCTAAAACAAATAACAAAATATTATTTGTTTTCAAACATGACATAACTGAACAGCATTTAATGTTTGGTTGGGCAACCTGTGATTTCGATCACATCAAATTATCTGTTAAGATAGAATCCACAAGATTTTGAAGCCTTTATTTAGATATTTCATGGTTCGAAACTTTAATTATTGTTTTCTTGAAGTTCTAGTTTTGTTCTGGTATAATCCTCAGATATTTTCTATCCCATTATACGCCATAAATTCTCAATAGGGCTTAAATATAGCAAGTTTCTTGTCTATGTAAGAATAATAATACCATGCTTCGTAAACGCAGGTTTAACCTAAAATAACAAATGTTTCGATACAGAGGTCAGAACTGAACTGAAATGAAATTTAAAATTAATTTTAAAGTTTAACTCATCTTTTTTAATGCCTTCAGGGGTGCGACGGAAAAAAAAGGTTAGTGTATATATTAAACAAAAAATTAAATTTAAAAAATATCATTTCTCTCTTGTGAAATAAAATGGTTTCATAGAATGCAAATGTTGCAAGTCTTTTGCAAAGATTTTAAAGAAACATAGCAGCAATTTATGCGCGTTAATTCATTAAATGATTAATTTAATATCAATTTATAGACATAATTATATTTTTTCATTCGATTTGAAAAAAAGTTTTTTAATAGTAAATGGGATGTAATAAAAACAAATTTGAAATATTGTTTCCTTTTGAACCATATGCTTTATGTAAAAAAAATTATTATTTTGAATAATAATTGTCTCTTGATTGGGATAATGAGTCATTCAAACAGATGGGAACGTATTATTAAATGTATAATGGGATAATTATGTTTCCCTTTAGTGGTAGTATTGCAAATTTAATGAAATTACTTAACTTCGTTTATAAATAATGAATAACTTCTTATTAATTTAACATTATCGCTTGATCACTTTAAATTAAAAACTATTCTGCTGATGTATCAGCGGGGCTTGTCCATGGCAAGTGCTATGAGTAACAACAACAACAAACTAAAAACTGCCTAATTAGTTGTAAAATTCTCTCTATTTCGGCTCATAATGATAATCGGATACATTAAATTGTATAATTTAATCTTTGTTTTTGATAATAAATGTCGCGTTCTATTTTTATTTCATTCTTTTACACTATAATAGAAAACATTTATTCATCAACTGTATTATTTTTAATTGAATTTTGGTTGATTAAATATTAAGCAGATCTAAAGCTTTCGGTTTTGTTTTCTTTTTTAATTTTCAGACATTACACATGATTAAATTTAATATATCCAGATAATTATACCTTTGCTCCTTAATTCTTATTCAAAATGAATACTTGAAAATTTTGAAGTAAACTGACTCAGTTCTTTTTTTAAAATCTTTTCATTGGATACCTGTAAAATTTTATGTCTCTGATGTTCAATTTTTATGAAAACTAATTTTTTAAATCAAACTCTTCAGGAATAAAATTCATAATAAAAGATTTTACATAATATATGTTATCAAAGCATTCAAATCCAAAATTATTTGTTATGTTTAAATGTGTGATCATTGCATGATTGTCTGAAAAGTTTCTATTATCTAACGATTGTCGTTAGATGAAAGTTTACATTTTCATTTCAAAAATATAAGATTTCGGCTTTTTTATCTCATATTTTTTTTCTCTATGTTATTTAGAATACTAGTTATCTCAAACTATTGGCAAATGTGCGGCTTATCTATGAGCATTTAAAAATTTTAAATGTCACTTCTGAAGAGTGAGTTTTTTGAGAGATAACACTATATTTCATAAAACAATTTACATGTTTTAATGAAATTAACAATTAGTGCTAGTTATGTTCTACAGAATATAATGAATTATAGATATAATGTTGAATGCTTTGGAAGTGTATTTATGTATACTTAAAAACAATTCGAAGAAATTCCGATATTTCGTAGATAATTTCATATATTACAGAGAAACATTTTAGAGGTAATAATATAAAGAAAAATAAATAGGTTTATTAAATAAAAGATATTTTTCCTATAGAACAATTATAATTTTTGTTAAGAACTAACATTAACTAACATAAAAAAACCTTCTTCATCAAAAGTTACTATATCTATCTATCTATATATATATATATATAATTTCATTTTTATTTATCCTTCCAATAATTTATAAAAAAAACATCATATGACCTTTACTTATAGTGAACACTACTCTCAGAACCAATTCGGATACCTTAAAAGTAAATTCTTGGAAACTTGTTGCCTAAGTATCTGTGTAAGAAATGATTTAGTATATCAATTACAGAAGCATTTTGTCGCAGTTGAAGATTTCTGGATCGTTTCCATTACCGCCAGTTCTATTTTGAGAGTTCCTAAATGCTTCACACTTTGGAACCTGGCAACTAGTTTAAGTGCGAAAATCATTTTCTGAGTGGAATCCATCTTGGAAATTAATAGTGGTGGGTTAAGTGTTTCGGATAATTGTTTGAGCAATGAAAAGAAATAAGTACTTCTATCTCTTTTTAGTGAATCCTAAGGATTTTTTTCTTTTTTTTCAGATTTGTCTATAAACGGAAACACTTCTAGTGTGAAATTAATCACATCTTTGCTGTTCTGATTAGTAGTTGTTAGATGACAGTTCTTAATTGTGTTCAGTTCTTAAGAGAATTAATTGATAAGAGAATTTTAAACGGATTGGTCATTTGATTTTCAAGAAGGTGGCATTTAGGCAATTTAAGAAATATCAACGTAAAAATTTTAGTAATAAAAATTTGAACGCAAATCTACACTATAAGTGCAAAATAAATCTACAATAATTGCTATCTAAATTGAAGTAAGATGGAAAAAATCTTATAATTATAACTTATGAATACACATATTACATTATTTTCAATATATTACTTTATTTTCTGAAGTGTCAGAAATATTTATACATCGATACAATAAACTTTCATTTTCGATTTGTTTAGCAGGTAAACAAAGCTTTGGAGCTCGACCGATTTTGAGATGAAATAGCAACTATGATATCATATATTTTCATCAGCCTTTTAAAAACGCATCTGCTGTCAAAATAGCATAAGTAATAATAAAACAATGTTGGTAAAAGAAGGAGAACTTTCATAAAACGCCTCTAACCTTCAAAGCAGAATATATAATAATAATGCAATACTGGTAATAGCAGGTAAAATATTTTTGGCCATAAATTTTGGAGACATCAAAACCTGCTAACCTAAACAACATCGTGTTATCACATGATAATAACAATTGTGTTAAAACTCCTCTATAAAAATAATTTTAAAAAGAACATTCCTAATCAATTTACAGTTTTTTTTTATTTTAATAATTGTTTAATTTTTTTAATGTTTTTCATTTGCCATGTAAATGTTTTACCATATTAAATAAAGCAGCAAAGACAAAAAGTAAAATTAAAATCTGTAGTGCATATAAAGTTTCGAATTCTTTTTATCCAATCACCAGCATATAATCCTTACACGTAGGAGATTTTTACCTCAATGGCTTTCCGTTGGTATTGAATCAAACCATAAAGAATCTTAATGTTTTGGATCTTTATTCATGAAATTACAATGGCAGAAAAAAACATATTTCTTCTTTAAGAAGAAGTAGCACTGAAACCTTCTTGAAGCACAAAATTTAATCTTCTGGGGTAAACAACAGTTTGCGACATCAGCAGAGAGCTAAGGCGACTCCATGTTTCAAAAACGAAATATGCTTTATTTCGGAATCTCTTAAATGATCCGATGAAGTTTCCGCGTCTCCAGTCTGTTCGGTTTCTGCCAATTCAATTTGCATCCATCGTCTTCACGGGATATTCGAAATTGGTTTCACAACTTAGCTCCCTTCGTTTCGTGAGGGTGGAAAAGAATAAAATTGGAAAGAAATCTCATGAGATAAGAGGATAAGGTGGCTGAAAAGCTAGTTTGAAATTGCTGTTTTATTCTTCTAGGTGAGGTGTTTTATTCTTCAAAGAAAAGAATATGATTGAATTCTTTTACTACTTTAGAGAATAAATTATATCCTGGTATAAAGTGAAATCAAACAAACAGTTGCTTTTTTACTTTTTAAGAAAACCGTAAGTACTTTTTAAGATACACCGAATTCGATTTTTTTGGATTAGTTACATAGAGGCCCTGATTTTTAAAGAAAAACTAACTGTATTTTAGGAAGAAGTTCGTTATTTTGAACAATGGTCAAATGAAGAGGGAGATAACACAGTTAGTAGTATTTATCCCATTTAATTAAATTTAACTTAGGTATATTAACGTCCCATTGTGAAGCAAAACTAGAATTATTCTTGGACGAACCTCTTAATTTTGAACCACTGTCAGATGTCGAGGACGACGCCTGTAAAGAAAAAGAAAGTTTAATGAAAACAAACCAAGGGGGGTTGCCACTGGTTTTTTTGGATACTTTACATCATACTTTTTAATATAAATACCATAACCTTACCTTGCAAAAAATTCTCATGAAGAGAGGAAAATTTTTTGAAAGTCATGTTTGCTCAGATATCTATTTTCAGTTTATCATATATTTTTGTGATGATACAGGAAGAAAGTATATACTTCTTTATTAAGTGTGTAAGGGTGTGTTTAGTTTAGTTTAGTTATATTAACGTTCCGGTTTTTAAAACAACTCCAGCTCTCTTTAGAACGAAATTCTATTTTAGTTTTGTTTAATTATATCAACGTCCTGCATTTTAAAAATTCTTAAAGCTATTTTAGGACGAAACTCGTTATTTTGAACATCGGGCAGATGAAAAAGACGATACTTGAACTGGTAATACTTTTCCCATATTGTAAATTGTAATGACAATATTTCGTACCAAGTTTTATATATTTGTCATTGTGGTTTTGAATTATCGCATTTACTTATTTTTCAAAGTATTGAGCTGCAGACATTCAAACCATAATTGGATTAGACTCAAAATCTAACACTTTTCTACACTTTAGATATTAAATGAATTCTTCGTTTTCTGATATTTCTGTAGATTGAAACAGACTTACTTTGGAAAAATTTTAATCCAAATTTGATAGAAATCTACGAATTTAGCTTAAAGTCCTTGTATAAGATTTCATCTGCCTATTCAAACTGTTTTTGAATTGTCAATGTCAAAGAAGGCAGACAGATATTTTCTAAAAATGTGTTTTTCGAACTCAGGGTGATTTAAAACGTGGCGATTCATCATGGCTTTGGAATATTTGGAAGCAAGGGAATTGAAAAAATATCCACTTTTGATAGGAAGAATTATGTTCTTAAATCGTGAAGGTTTGAGTAGGGAACACATAAGTTCCAGGTTTTACAAGAAAAGGAGCAATTTCATACATTCAGTTGATATCTATCCACGTTTAGAGGAAAATGCAGGTTTCTTTATTATCGTTCAATTGATGTTATTCATATACCAACTAGCGTCTATGCCATTAAGTTTCCTACTTAATTCTTAAATTGGCAACAACAGTGATGCTTCACTTTTAATTTTTGTTATCCTCCAGTAACTCTAGAATATCCTAAATCGATGTCTACTCTTTTATATAAAATACTATAAGTTTCAGTTTTGTTTCGAAGTACATGACCGGAAACTTAGAAATCAAAGACCAGACGTTATTCCAAAAACACCGCGTAAAATTTGTAGATGACTGACAATGTTTGACCAAACTCCTTTCAGAGAAAGTCTATATGTCCGACTCATTGCATGTTGCTTTTATGTTCCAAGGGCAGTTCATATTGAATTTGTAAAAATATGATAATTTTTTTCGAAGGTTTTAATTATTGACTCTGCTGAGGTTGGTGCATCAGGACTAGACAAGGTCTCCCGCAATATATCTCTAACAGGGACTAATCGTAATTAGATTATGTTTGAGGTAGTTGCTTGGCCCACATATATAGGTTTGAGTTGTATATACAATTATGAATTCATGAATATAATACCATAACTACACAATCGAGAGAATTTGATAAATACTATACGGTATAAAAATTTAGCATCTACAGCTTCGCCACCTTCCAATTTTGAGTAAAAAAGAGCAAATGGTCATGTCTCTGTCAGTATTTCGAGAATTCCGTGAATGCTATAATTCAAAAATGAAAATATATCAAATTTGGTATAGGATTGTTTGACTATAAGAGTAGTGTTTTGTCAAATTTTCATTTCAGTAGGTTGAGAAATGTTTATAAAACACAAATCTGATATTCGATAATATAAACGCATGTAAAGGATTTATTTCATAAAAATCTCGCAAAAAAATACAAGATAGAAATGAATATAGAAACAGTAAAAATATAAAATTCATGCCAAAGATTAATATTTGTAACTGTTGTACCCATATTCCATGCAATAATATGCGAGAGGGTTTCGGAGAGACCACTACAATTGTTATTCCTTATTTATCATCGAACTCATTACTTTTTATGATTTAAAATTTTTAAAATTTCTTCTTTAAAAAGTTAAAAAATTATAATAATAAATTTCACATAGAAGTTGTTTCATTGTCCCATTTACGAGATTTAAAATGAAATGATATCGACTACACGTTTGAGCGCATATGTTTGATTCTGAAACTCACAAATTAAAGATTATATATAAGAGCCAACTATCAAATTGAAAATAGACATTAATCATAGAAAAAAAATTCCGGCTAGAAATTTCAAGTCTCCTTTTAAACTTAATTATTATTTCTTTAGGCGCCGGCTTGCTGGCACAGAGGTAGCACGTCTGCCTCGTGTTCTGGAGGTCCCGGGTTCGAGTCCCGGTTCGGGCATGGTTGTTTCTTTGTGTGCTATCTGTGAGATGAGTGAATGTGCCCCCTGTAAAAAAGGGCCTGTGCAAGCGTATGTGTGTGTGTTTCATCTTCACATGAGCCAGAAGTCAGACTTCTGCCCTCGGGTGCTCAGGGGTTCATACCCTCAGAAGCTACTGCACCCCTCTTTCCGCGGTAAAAAGCGGACATGACATCATCATCATTTCTTTAGGCAAAATTAACTCCATTTTCTTCATAAAAATATTTTGTTATAATTATTTTCTCAAATTTTGATGAACCTCTGCATTTTAGATTTTTTAAGAAAAAAAAAAAAAACCTTTTTTTTTTTTTTTTTTTTAAAAAGTTACAAATTATGGTTGCCCTCTTTTCATATCATCTTGTCTGTCTGTCTTTTATATCACATCACACACACACACACACACACACA
>JAOUZG010011228.1:0-38677 GCA_026289955.1 Argiope argentata | reverse complement strand
TCTTTCAAAGTGATCTTCACAATATGAAAGTTCATCGTTAAATTTAGTTTTTACTTCAGAAATATTTTCTGTTTCCCAAAAAGAGCGTAAGGTGTCATCTAAATTACTTAAACCCCTTGAAAGGAAACAATGATTTGGATAGCAAGATTCATCATTATACGATCCTGCGACAATAAATCCAAATTTAGATTCTACTAATCTGAAGTTTGAGAGTCAATTTTATTTGATTTGAACCAAAAATATCAAAAAAGAGCCCACTTCCTAAGAAGCAAGAAATCTCTGAAGGTTGATAAAAATCTTTATCCGCTAGAATACAGCCTGTTGGAATCATTAGTTCCGAAATATTTATCTTTTTTGAAGGATGTATATTTATAATCTCTTGAGTGAGAAAAAAGTCAACATCATTTAAGTGGAATGTATCATCAAAGTTCGAAACATCTGCCTTTGCAAAGTGATTAATTCTTGAGAGAGAGTTATTTAGACCCTGTACTGTTGAGTTGGTTTTTATTTTATGTAGCCCTAACTTATCTGCTGCCTTCAACGTTTAGTAGTTACTTTCTGAAGCCGAATCAAGAACGCAACGAAGGTTTACTTTCCCCTTCAGACCATGAATATAAATCATAGCCGTATAGAGCAATCCTTTTCTAATGGTATCGCTCTTGGAAGGTCACTAATGACTCAGATGCTTCGCTCACTACAGGAGAATTTATTTTCTGGTTAGGATTAAATCTGCCCTCGCATAGTAATATATTATGCATTGCATTAATATTTTTGCCTTTGCAGTTTATACAAAAAAAAAGAACTCGGGCAATTATTAAAATGATCGGTTGATAGACAGCGATTGCATACATGGTTCAAATTAACAATTTCTTTCCTTTCGGGAATTGAAAGTTTTTTAAATGTATCACATTTATACAAAGGATGATAGAGATTACATTCATTCATAATGCATTTTTTATTTTGCTTGCTTTTCGATAAAAAAGATTTAACTCTAGGCGAATTATTATTTACACCGAAACCAGAAGTTAATTTACCTTTTGTTGGGTTAATTTTTGTCGAGAAATCTGATTTGAAAATAGACTCTAGCTGAATGCATCTTAATTCCAAAAATGACAGGAGTTTTTCTAAACTAGGAACTTCAGTCGTTGTCAGACTTAATTGGAATAATCTTTGAGATTCCTTATCAATTTTATTATTTAATACATGTAATATTATAGCATCAGATAAAGGGTTAGAATCAAATTTTAGATTTTTTAAAGATCGCATGTGATTTCTAACAGTATCAATTAATTATCTAATTTGAGAAGGATTTTCATTATGCAATTTATTAATAGAAAGAATTTTGGATATGTGAATATCAACTAAAGCTCTTTTATTTTGATATCTATTTTCTAAGGCATTCAATAGGGAATCAAAAGTTTCTTGATCACTCTGAATTAACGCTACCTCGTGTTTTAAAGAACTTTTCAGGTATATGAGTTTTTGAGTCTCATCCAATGATGGGTTGTTTCCAATAACACTCATAAATTGAGATTTAAAGAGCTCAAATACTTGGAATTTTCCCCTAAATGCCGGTAAAGGTATGTCAGGAATTTTAATATTTGGTTTCGGAATAGTGCCAACAGTTTTGCTTTCGTTTTCATATTTGGAAAGAAATATAAGAAGGCCTACCTTCATTTCTTGAGCAACTTCTTCCAATTCAATAGTAAGCTCTAAAGCATCTTTCAAATCCACATCTTCAGGTAGAGCACATAATTCGTCCTTTATTTGATCAAGTCCTCGAATAATATCGTTGACTGATGTTAGCTTAGGGCTTAGTTGTATATTATCCTTTTTAGTGTCATCGGAAGGTTCGAATTCCTTGATGAAAGCTTCAATCTTATTGATTTTAGCTTTAAATGTGCCTCTTTGACGATTTAAAGTCGTGAGCGACATTTTATAACGCTATCTCTCCGGCACATATACGGACCAATTTTTATGTTATGGCGGTATGCCAAGAAGAAATTCGTCGATAGTGAACTATACGAGAATAATGGACTTAATCCATATTAATTATAAAAATAAATTTATTACGATTAACACTTTAAGTATCAACAGTTAAAGGAACGTTAGAGAACGTCTACTCCGTATGAGTAGGACTGGTCAAGTGGCCTATTTTTAAACAGGATGTAGGGGGCGACACTATACATTGAATCCAGAAATGTCACGTGGTACAAACAGTATCATTTTTAATAATGATACTATTTAATTATTAACAAAAGCTGGTCATCTGGCCAATTTCTTCAAATATGAATATCTAAAAATATTTTTAAAAAATTTCTCCGTTACGGCCAGTTTAAAGATGTATATGAAATTGAAAAGTTTATGATGATTATTAATGTAATATAAAGGATAACAACAATTTTGGCTTATCAGGTTTTCAAACTCAGGAAAGAGAACAATACATTATATACTAGCAATGCCCGCATGGCGTTACCCATGGTATACCTCCAAGAAGAAAAATTTATTTTAAACTTAAGTCTAGCCTCCAACCGATACGACTTTAGCATATTACGCAACCTAAACAAATATAAAACATATTTAGAAATTATCAAAAAAAGCTACAAAACTATTTTTTATAGCATACATCCAGAAATATTTAGATTATTAAAAAGGTAAAAATATGATATGTCAGTAGACAAAACAGGAGATAATTCTGCTTCCGCAATTCAGTTGCAATGCGATTTAAAGAAAAATGGTCATTTCGCTCATCAAAAGACTCTCCTTCCCTAATTGTGGACATTTTCTTTGATATTTGCTAACCGAACGTTTCTTTCCTTCTCAACTACCTTAAAGTGCAACGAACAAAGCTTTTTGGCATTTACTTTTGTTCCAGTCAAGGTTGGAACTCCTTCCTTTTGGCATGATGAGAATTGAATCAATGTTTAAAATCAGGCGTAAACAAAGAAATGTATCGCATATGCATAACCCAGCTCTTGCTATTTGCACAGGAGCAGTTTTAGGTTTTCGAGCATGCACGGATGCGTTCAAAGTTAAAATCACAATTATAAAACTACTTTTTTATATTTTGATAGAAATTTAATGTACTAAAACTTTCCCCAATAAACGCTCTACAAATTGGTATAAATATCTCCAATATCCATTTACTTGTATTTCTCGAGTTTTTGTGATTCAAACAAACAGACGCTTTCAGGAGACTTCATTTTATACTATGTATATAAATTAAAATTGTTTTGATTCTTCCTGATATAATACATAATTATAAATATAAATATATAACTAAAAACCACCCACTGTCAACTATGAAATGGAACAAAGTGAAAAATAATTTAATAAAAAGAAAAATTTATTAGTCGTTGCAATTTGTTGAATCTTTTTATTAGCTGAATCTTTAATTGAAATCAAATTTGATCATTCCAAGTGAGTTCGCACCATATTAAATCTTTATCTCATTGTAAGTAATATTTCAAGTAATATTATTGCAAGTAATATTAATTATCGCAAGTGATATTAATAATTGCAAGTAATATTATTATTACTTACAATTAACTCAGCTTTTGTTTAAAGTTGTCTAAATGGAAAGAAATAAAAATTGCAATACTTATTTTAGTAATAGATTATTTTTTAAATATTCTCTTAAGATACAAAAAACTTAAAAAAAAACCTTTTAAAAATGTAGGAAAAGTGATATTTGCCAGCGTCCTGGTATAGGGGTAGAGCTTCTTCCTCGTGGTCTGGGCATCCCACTTAGAGCAAAATTGTTCTTCTGTGTTCTATCTGTGAGGTGTGTGAATGTTCTCCCTTATAAAAAGAGACTGTGAAAGAGAATGTGATGAGTGAGTAGCAAAAATCGTACTTTTGGCCCTAGTTGGCGCTACTACAAAACAAGAGACGTTGCTTAGGCTTAAATCGCTGACTACCTCAGCAAGCTTGTCCATCGCAAGTGTCATAAGAAACAAGAACAACAGGAAAACTGATATTTACCATACATTATATTGTTCTTTTGACTTCACAATATCAAAAATATGCCTTTGAAGAGGCTGATGAAAGAAATTGCACATTTGATCATCGATGATAATGGAAGAAACTTTTAGATAGTTGGGTCTAGGCCGGGATAGTCTGGTTGGTAAAACTTTGGCCTCGTATTTCGTAGATTGAGAGTTTGAACCTCGCCGGCCGAAGATTCTCCGAGTGCATGGTGGCTGGCGCTCGTTAAATCTGTCGTGGTCACGAAGTCCTCCCTGTCGAGAGTAATACCACAAGAGGAACTATGTCAAAGGTGATCATTCTATAATCCAGATCTAAATAACGATCTGTGTATGAATGAATGAAATGCATGAATGAAGCCCACCCAGTAAAAAGGGTTTGTGACGAGTGTGAACTATAAGTCAGTCTTCTGCCTTCAGGTGCTCAGGGGCCCATACCATCAGAAGCTACTGCACCCCTCCTTCCGTTGTAAAGCGGAACACGACAATATCAACAATAGTTGGGTCTTCAATATTAATTCCAATAAATTACTTCGAAATGTGATTTGATTTGGTTAAAAATAACAAAATATTCAAACTATAAAAAAGAAATGCCATGTTTAAATAATATTATCAATTAAAAATGTTTAAAAAATATTTAAAAAATTGGACAATAAAATGTTTGTTTTAATTATAATTTACTCGCTGGTATCCAGCGCTTTGCTACCGCAGAAGAAATAATTTTGGAAATATCGTTTGAAATTTAAAATAGCTGTTTTATTTAATTAGGATTGATAGCAAGAATGATATCTTACCGGCAATAAATTCATTCATTGAAATTTAATGATATGCAAAGAAGAAGTACAAATAATATACATACTTTTATTTTATTATTCAAGTGCTTTACGATAGGCAATATTTTTTGTTTTTCCGTCTTTAGAAAAACAAATAAATATTTTGGCTAGTATCTAGGATACAAGTGACATGTGAAAAATATGGATATTATAGGTTCAATCCATTCACTTGAAGTGACTGACTCAAGTGTGCGGCACTTCAAGAACACATTTGCGCCATGTTGATGACAATCTAGAATTCAACTCGATTTGGGAACTGCAGTTATTTGAAATCAAAAAGCATGTCGGCGTGAATAATGGAAACGCGTGGTATGAGCCCTTCTTCTCCAATCGACTTTCCGTTAAGAACCCTTTCCTCACTTCTTGTCGCATATTGATCTTTTAATTTTGGACTGCGTGACCAGGTAGCCTATAAACGTTGTCTTTCTATTCTTACCGCATGTTGATCCTCAGATTCTGAAGCACCTGAATTTGCATTTCATAAACGATCTGTTGTAAGGCCTGCTTGTCGTTTCTCGGTTGCTTGAGAAGCTCGAATCGGTTTATTTCTACGTATTGCGCTGGTATATTTATTAAGTGACGGATTTTTGAGAAAATGCTTTGACGAAGCAATTCTACACGATATACTCTAGTATAATCAAATATCGATCGCCGATTCACAGAATAAGTAAAACAATTACTGTTTGCGATGAAAATTTCCATTATATATAACTGAAATTCATCGGCATCAATGATAATTTTTTAAAAAATATTAATTCTGAATAATATATGTGGTTTGCCGCATATAAAATATTGTACACAGTGAAGGATAACATCCTGTGTAGATGACTATTCATTATTAATAAGCAAAAAAAAAAAAAAAAAATAGCGCTTGCACTTAATATTTTCGATGTTGTTTCACTCACATTAGCATCAATCATAATCCCTTTATTTTGTTTGATATTTGTGCGATTAAATCCGAAAGACATACGCCATTTACAATTTGTCTTTTGTCAATTATTAATTTTAAAATCTAACCTCCAAGCAAGTGCAAGCAATAAATTTGCTAAGTTTCATCGAAATCGGTTGAACAGTATGACAGCGCATAAATTACGAACAAACAAAAATTCATTTTTATATATTAAATTAGATTACTAACTGATAATCACTTGAAACAGTAAAGTAGGATTTGCTGTCTTATTTTTAAAACCAGAGGATTTACACAAAAGGCAAACTATTCGGTAACTGCCAAGGGCCCTGAAGGTTGCTATTATCTATTCGTACATTATTTCAGTTGAGCAGAAATGTAATGAAAGAAATAGATAGATATATGAGAAGGAGAGTGATGTCTATTCACAGTGCAACAAAAAGTAAGTCCGAAGTTCCATAAATGCTTTCTACCAATCACATTATAATTCGTGCTAAATATTATGAGTATGCCTACTATCCATGACACACACCACAATATTCCGAATGTAATATAGATAATTTTCTCTGTGTTAATAAAGATTTTTATTTATACTTCCACTGAGCTGAAATGTAGTGACAGAAAGTAGATGTAAAGGCAGGAAAGGAAATGACTTCTGTTTTCAGGAATACTGAAAGTACGAGTAATCATTCATAGATGTTTTCCATCAAGAGCACTGCAGCATGTGGTGAGTTGGAGCCATATGTTGTGATCTTGCCGACATCAACATTAAATGATATTCAGAGTGCAATATAGACCATTTTCTGTGCATTAATAGTGCCGGGGTAAACCTGGCAGTTTTCCGAATAAGTAGAATGGGTTACTGTCAAGAGCCACTTGGCTAAAGAAGAGCTGTTAGCGGATACATTAAAATATGCCGTTTGCTTAGTTTTCAAGTAAATAAATTAATAAAATATGAAAATTCCCTTGATTATAAAATTTTAGAGCATAATCAATACTGCCAATTGATCATGTTCCTACCAAGCGTTTATTTTAATATAATTTGGCACAAACATGAATTCACCACATGCATGAACCGAAGTAAGTTAATAAATAACGAATGTACTAAAAACATTAACCTAAAATAAATAATTTACCTCGTGATTAAATTAACTGTGTGTAAGAAGATGTAACTATTTTTACCTCTTTATTAAAAAAAGAGCTCCTTAATGCGTACTATCAAAGGTCCTAAGATGCCTTAATTTAAACTGGTATGTGTGTGTTATAGTAAAAAAAAAAATGAAAATGATTATTTTCAGATTTTTTAAGGAAAACAAGTTATAAAGTTTAAACAAACTGAAGGATTTATTTTTCAGATTTTTTAAGAAAAACAAGTTGCTCACTTTCTTTGGATGCAAAGTTCTAGAAAAGTGGATTCAATAAAAAAGATTCTTTTACAACAAAGTTGCCGTAAACAGTAGGTGAGCAATTTTTCTTTGACAATTGACATGTCAAATTCTACAACAAAGATTGTAACAGAAAGAAGAAAGAAATATCCATTTCACAAAACTGCTTATTACAAAATCGCCGATCTCAATGACGTAAGAGACTAATTTAAACCAATTTCAGATTAAATAAAATTGAAGAGAGGGGACTGTATAATTAATATATTGAATGTTGTAAATAAAATGTATAAAGTCTGTTAAAAAATGCAGGCTCGTGTAGAATTTGCAATTGTTCGGCTGATATAAATCAGAATATTCTTATTCCAAAATATTTAAAATTTTCGCTTTTAGATATTTAATAAAACGTGAAAAGGTGGTATATAATAAAAGTGAAAGTTGTTTTCTTAAGAGTAGATTTCATCTCCAAAATACACTATGGAGAGTATCCCTTAAATAAACTTTCAGCCAATCAGAGAGAATTTCAAGATTCCCCGCCAATGAGAAAGAACAGATTTAACAGTGCTCCAAACAATGAGCAGTTAGTTTAGAGAGTTCAACAGAAAGTATTGACATCGTTAATGTTTTCTTGTGCTCCCCCCCCATAAGTTCTTGTGCAGAAGCACTGTATGTTGGAAGCAGCACATTCGTCTCTTTGTTTATAAATCAGAATTTTGGAAAAACAATTCTTTGTGTTTTTCCTCCCGTTATTTTTTGCATTATTTACTAAAATACGATGTGACAGAATGATCTCAGTACTTTTATCAAGGCTTGTTCTGTAAGTATTTTTTTGTTTATAAATAATTTTAATGAACTTAACGTCGCATTATACTACTTTGTCTAATCTTACATTTTTAATTAAATGTGCCTTAGAATTAGTTTTATCCAAATGAAATGAATAAAATTTTTTAATTGAAATATCTCTATTTTGTGATATTTTGGCTTTAGAATTTTAATATTTGATTTTCATATAGGCACACTTATGACTTAAAAAAACTGGTATTTAGAACATTTGTATGATTTTTTGGCTATAAATATTATAACTTATATGTAATTATTGCGATTATCATAAATATTTACTTTTCTTCTTTCCCATGAATTAGATAAGGACATAGTAGTTATGCCGTAATAAAAGATTTTGTAATGTTATAATTAAATTTCTATTGTAAGACCTCCCTCTTTTTATTTTCTTTAAATTATGTGTTTGCTAACTTACAAATTGTTTAGTATTGATATTTCTAAAATAAAAACTAATGTTCTAAATCTTGTATGAAAGAACATTTTAATGTGTTAAGAAGTTCGTTCTCTTTAACTTGTTAAAATAGAAATTCCTTGTAAAATTATAGTTCTCTCCTTTCTTTACTGAGTTAAAATAGCAAGTGTATTATTCTTCATTACATTTGAAATATATCTTTTTAATACAGCAGTTAAAAAAGGATATTTTATTGAATCTTTTAAATCGAATTTCTTGTAAATAGATTATTTTGGAGAAGCTTTTTTTTTTTAAGTTTTCCAAATATTTCATGGACACACTATCAGTTTCACTTTTTCAAGGTTTCTATTTATATTTTGTATTATTATTAAATTAAATTTCTTGCTTTTAAATCAGTTGAAATAATTTTTTCTGTGTGTTTTGTCTTTGTTGTCAACTTGGTGATAGCTCTTGGCGACCCTCCACAGTAAAGTAAATACCCCCCAAAAGTGTATATTATTTAACTGAAATATTTGTTTTGGCAAGTGGCTTATTTTAGATTTATTTTATACCTTTAAGAGTAAAAGATTTTTATTTCATTGAGCTGATTAATGTCAAAATATTAACAAAGAAATATATATCTATTGTAGTATAAACTTTTAAATACACAATTCAATACGAATACATCTTGATTCTTAAAAGGGATGAAATTATTTATGTTCATCTCAAATATTTCAAAATAAAGTCTAATGTATTTTTAAAGTTTTCCAAAATGGCTTCTGATATATTTTTTCCCATTTTTTTAAAATTAATTAGGATTAATATGATAAAAACCTGTATTATTTTTAAGTACATGTATTATTTCTATTCGTAGGAGCTCTGATATCTACATCAAATTGTGCTATTTTTCATTTTTATCAACTAGTTATTGATTTTTTTTACTGTGTTAGCTTAAAAATATCCTTCATCATTCTTTTAATTTTCTTTAGTGACATGGAAATAACTATTACTTATCAGATATGTAAGTGATCCTATGCAAATATTATCTGTTATATTAGTCAGTGTTATTTTTATTTATTATTTATTCCTTATTTTGTTTGAAATTGAATTAGTTCTTGTTGGAAATAATTTTTTTGCTTAGCGTTTGACAAAATCTGCTAAATTATAATTTATGGGAATTTGTGAGTTTTTCTACTGGTATAGTTTAAATATAACATTTTTTACGAATGTTTTTTACTCTACTCAAGATTAGAAATAATTTTTTAAAACTTTTTCTTTCCTTATAGCCTAGTGTTTGGGACTTTATATCCTGCTTATGCATCTTATAAAACAGTTAAAACAAAAAATTTTCGAGACTATGTAAGTATTATCAGAGATTTTTGTGTTTGAGAACTTTTAAGGCTACAAAAGCTTCAAAGTATTATTTGTTAAAAAAAAATAATAAGTTGTTAGCATTATTATGAATTTTCATCTTAGAAAAGTTTTCATGGCTATTGATATGTAGTAATATTCCTTTAGTTGAAATTTTCTTTTTACTTACTATTTTAAATGTAAAGAATTTTTTTAGTTAGTGAATAGCACACTTAGAATCTGAAATTAAATTTAAATAAAAGTATGCCTGTGTGTTTTAAGTGACCTCCTGAGCAAATAGTTCAAATTCAACCAGATTTTGCTCACATATTATTAAGGCAAAAGAAAGAATGCTGTCAACTGTTTCAAAGTTCAGAAATTAATTAAATATTCATTTAATTGGAAATTTAACCAAAATTTATCATTTTTTTTTCTGCAGTAAAGGGAAATTATTTTAAAAAATACTTTAAAGCCTTCTTAAAATTCAAAACTTTACTATATCAATTATTCAAATTCTATTTCTGTTCAATATTTTTTTCAATTTTTTATATATAAAATTTTTTAAATGCATTAAAATTAATTGTGATTTTGAACTACTCTATTGCTGTTTATGAAAAATTTTCTTGTTCAAATAAACATGTCTTAAAAAGGTTTTTATATTGTGAAATACTTTAAAAATATTGTGCATGAAAGGATTTTTATCTTAATCAATACCAGGTATATCAATTAAGAATTAAAATAAATTTTTTTTGATATTTAGAATCATTTTTCTTTATATTTGAACTTTTTTTTGAAATGAGAATTATTTGCATAATCTGAAGGCCAAAAATCAGAGGGTGAAATGCAATTTAATATTATTACTATTTACTGAAAAGTAATCTTAATCGCATTCTGAATCATTTAATTATACTTGCTTCTCTGGAATTGTGTTAAAGTATTAAAATTATGCTTATAATGTTACTTTATCTTATTTAACAGTGCATTTCTTGAGATTTCTTGCATCAGTAAAACGATGTATGTATAATTTCCAGGTTGTCTTTAAATTTATGGGTGAAATTTTCAGTATAAGTAAAATGCATTGAAGAAGCATCCCCCCTAGCAGTATGGGGTCAGAAATGAAAAGTAGATTAAAAACCGAATTGATCTGCACTGTTTTTTTAACATGAGAATGAGCTGTTCTCACAAAACTGGTAGTATAAACATGGAAAATTTTAAAGATCCAGTTTTATCTTTTTGGGGCAGTCCTCATTGTGCATATTAAACGCTCGTCTTCCGTTTCAGTTCACAGCCATGTGCATAATATGTATATCCATTTTCTGGGTGAGCGTAAATTTCTTTATCACACAAAATATTCTTTAACAACAAATTTTTTTTTGAATTTCCTGTAATACCATTCAAATTTAAATTGTTTTGCTGGTGATTTTGATAAAGCAAACTAAATAAATATTCATAACTGTTTAATATTTTTCTTTCCAAAAATTCATCATTATTTAAGTTACATCATTAAACTTTTTTATTGTCTGCTCTAAAAATATTATATAATTATTTTATTTTTTCAACAGTTCTTGTTTTTTACCATCTACACTGTTCATTCCCAACTCTGTATTTCTATACAAAAATTGCTTCTTTATAGGTATTTTACTTACTCTTTAAGTCTGGCCCATGAATTTAGTGACACCCTTTATATATATATATAACAAGACCATTTTCAAATATCAAGTTAAACAAATTTTTCTATATATGAGTTTTGTATAAATGACTACTACCTATCTTTAGTTAATTAGAATTCAAGTCAAGTAAATTTCACATTGTAGTCTCCTGATTTAAAAATTAAATTTTGAAATTTGTCTTAGGCCTAGTGATTATAAGTCTGGTATTGATGGAATTAGAAGAGCTCTGTATTTCATTTTTCAGATAATGTAGATTCCTTAAAAGAAAGTGGAGGTTTATTTTGCAAGGTTGAGGAGGATAGATCTGCAAGCAGATGACATTTTCAAAGATTTAGTAGTAGTTCTGTAAAAAATTATATTGGAAACAAAACTAAAAAAGAAGAAAAAAAATGTTCAGAATTATGTTTTGAAAGGAAACATAATTTCTTGTGTTATTTGTGAAAGTGCAATGGAAAGACTTATTAATTTAGAAAGGAATGAGATTTGGGAAATTTACATGACCTTGTGAGACATTTTGTTGTTGACAAGATCAAAACTAAGAATGTGTATTGATATTCTTCTGTGAAGATATATATATTGTCATACATCAGTTAACTTTGAATGTTTGGTCTATAAAATTCCATATGGAAGGAAGCAAGGTTATCTACATCTTATACCACAAGGCTGTAGATCTTTTGCTGTTATATATCTTGATTGTCTTAGTCACTTTGTGACATATTCAAAAACACAAAAAATAATTTGCTATTATTGATCATATGTATTTGTTTCTATTCTGTGAGGGACACATAATCTAAAAATGCTTTTAAATTGGAGATGAATTTAATTGAAGATTTCAAGTTGTTGAGTCATAAGATCAAGGTTATTGTTTCACTTTACATGCATTTCAAGATTCCGTAATAAGTATAGAATATTGCACTTATTAAATTTTGCCTCTATCCATTAGGAAATTAAAATATCTACCATTTTTAATATCAGTTGGGAATACTAGTAGAGTGATTGGGATTACAAAATTAAGACAATAGTAAGGAACTTCAACAATGTCGTAAATAAAAACTTTTTGGGAAAACATCTTTTGAAATTTGTCAGTGATTTGTAATAAAATATAAAGGTGGAATTTTGAGATTATTTATAGATGGAAATGTTAAAATTTGAAGCACAAGAAAAGGAAATTACAAAATAACTAGGGAATGTGAAGACAAATTATGATAAAAAGTCAGGTATATTATCTTTTTATTTAAGAGAAAGAAGAAACCTGGAAGTGATGAGCAAGTCGATAAAAAAATCAGATATAATATCAAAAACCAATGATTGCCATGGAATTGTTTTCTTGTGATATGTATAGAATTTTGTAAATAGAAGCTAACAATGGTTGTCTTTATCACTTATTAAAAGCTTGATTGAAGATAGTAACTTCAGTGAAAATTAGAGTGATGAATGCAAAATCTATTATCTAAACAAATTATGCATCCTACTATTTTATATGTAGAATAAAGATATTTTGTTGTTGTAATATATGTTACAATTTAACTTAGTAGAAAAGTGTTGATAGATCATAATAGTTAAATGTATACTGTTTTATGCCTCACTGATAAAGTCAGATTATAATTTGCTAATTGTTATTATAGAGAATGCCTTTAGAGGAATAGCATTAGCTATGCCTATATTTTTTTTAAAAAGGGCCGTAAAGTGTTAGTTAAGATATTGCATAGGTTATGAGTACATTTTATGGTATAACTGTAAATCAATGATCTAATTCCACAAGAAGCCAATAGATATTATATAGGTGCTAATTTAATATTTTAACTTGATGCAAGAGAATTAATATTTAATTGATGCATTAAGACTAATTGTTTAAACATAAATGAAATAATTTACAGATAAGACAGTGAATGCTAAAATATTTTAATTAGTATTATAATGAATAGTTATAAACTGATTTTTCTTTCAGGTCAAATGGATGATGTATTGGATTGTATTTGCATTGTATACTTGCGTGGAAATATTCACTGACATTTTCATAGCATTTTGGTAAATAAATCTATGGTTTCAATTTCAAAATTAATATGGTTAAAATATATATATATTATATCTTTCATGAACTTTACAGGTTTCCTTTCTATTATGAACTCAAAATTGCATTTGTGTTGTGGTTAATATGCCCTGCTACTAAAGGCTCAACATATATTTTTAAGAAAATTGTAAATCCACAACTAAGCAAGCATGAACCTGTAAGTTCAAATATTCTGTTTTATACGTTCTTATTTCTTTCACTTCTGTTCTCGTAAGATAGATATTATCACTCTAAATTATCATACTTTCATACAGTCAAAGAATTTAAATTCCACAAGTTTGCATGAAATATGCTGTAAACATGCCACTTATAATTTTTGAATGTAATATTGTTCTATGGAAAAAAATAGTTCAAGCTTTTTACATTTGCTATTGTATTTTTGCTTATAAAATCAACTGCAAACTTTAGAATGAATAAAAATACAATTTTTGAGAAAAGAATGTTTTCTTTGACTTCTCAAAGTAATTGCTAATATTTATTGAAAACTGAAAAAAAACAACTTCACAATTAAAAAAATTTTTAAAAAAAAAAAAAAAAAAAAAAAAAACCTATTAAGAATAAGATATAGCAAGGCAGAAACATTAATTTTAAGATCTTCTTTCTAATACATATATGCTGCATGTTTCCCCATAATCTTAAACTTTGGCTTTTTTAGCAGAGGAATATGTTTTAAACTCTTTCTATTACCACTGACTGATGTCAGTTAGCAATTGGAATTTTGAGATGAGTAAATTCTTATTTTTTGTTCGGCATCACAGCTATGGCCATTTGAACACTCAGAATGTGCATATTTCTGCTTGTGCTACCACATTGTGAGAAATTGGACATGTTCTATGCTAATTTTGTTTAATTTTATGTGTATATGTATTAAAATTTTTTTCTCACTATTTTTAAACGTTGAGAGACAATTTGTTAATTATTTTAATATAATGAAGATTTTAAACACTATCCCATATTGCCGGCAAAATTTTATCTTGCGGATTCAGTATTTTAAATTTGCTAATTTCTGTATAGAGGTGTATAATTTTAAAACTAGCTACCTCGACAGACTTCATACTGTCTAAAGTTATTGGTGTATCGTAGTCTAATAGAGAGAAGGGAGGGGGGAGGAAAACGTGTTTCACAGTAATTACTTCATTGATTGAGTTATACCTTAATACTAAACAACTATTACTTACAAATTTAAGTTTTCTATTTCGTACATTGAAAGACTCAAGTATTAATGTGATTAAATTTTCATTATAATGCTTTATGATACATGATATTTTTTATTTGATTATTTGGTGCATAAACAAATAAAGCTAATGGTTTTCCATCATGGGAGTAGGCAACATACAACTGTCCCTAAGAAAAGCATGGGTTTTCAAGATTAATTCGGCAAAACTGAACGATTGATGACCTGGAATTTATTTATAGTCATAGCGAAAGCAAACTGCACTGGAAATTGTAGTCATTTAAATTCAAATGGTATGTCAGTTGGTATCATTGGGCTGCGAGTTATCAACACATCTTCTCCATTATATTTTCCCTTTAGAATGGTTGCTTTGATCTCATTGCACAGCAATATTTTTACTGCTAGCTGTGTGCCATTACAAAGACACGGTGGGTTGATATTTTGCAATATTATGACCACCAATCCTATTTTTAATTGAAGATTATGAGGTGGCAGTTCTGGGAAATCCAGATAGTTTAAAAATTCTGGTGGATAATTGAGAACATCATCTTGTTTAATTATACAATCAACTGATTTATATGTTCTCAATTTACCAACAATTTCATTTTGAATGACACTCAAACCCTTCTTTTCTTTTCATTCTCCAAATCCTTTTTTTGGAATTAACATTTTCAGAATTGGTCTAATTTAAGAATTATAGAATCATCAATAAAGCACTGAATATACTCAGTGTAGCTTTACCAGTTAATTATATATGCATAAGTTCGATTCAAAACTGAGCCCAGATTCACATTTATTCACTGATAATTCACTATAATTTATTCACTGATAATTGTAACAATGTATTGAGAATCGGGTAATTTGTCAAAAAATACAAAAAAACAAAAAAAAAAAAAAAAAAAAAAACAAGAAGCTTTTTTTATGTAATTTGAAACAAGTTTAATTTTGACATCAGTATGTGTGATCTTCCAATATGCATAAAAAGAAGTGTCAAGAAGTGTTTTTATTCAAAGTGTAAAAGCATCATATTGTATTTTTTTTCCAAATTTCAGTAATTGATGCTACATTGTTACTCAAGATTTTGATGAATGTCCATGTTCTTAGACCTCCGTGAGTTCTAAAAACACATTTTTAGAATTATGTCTGTGGAATATCTCAAAAATGCTTTCAGCTAGATGGATGAAATTTGGTATATGGTCTTTACATCAATTTTGTAGTTTTATATCAACTTTTGAGAAAATCTATTCTGAGCATGTGTGCATGCCTACCTCTTTGAATTTAGGTTAACATAACTATAAAACAAGGAAAGCCAGATAACTAAAATTGGGTACACAGATTTAAAATCTATAATGTAGACACTATCAAATTTTGACCCAAATTGAATAAAGGGTTTACTGTTTCTAAAGAAGTATGTAAATGTGATAACTTAAAAACATATCAAATTTGGTATATTTTTGAATTTTTGTAATCAAGTATTTGAGTTTGTGTCAAATATAGATATCAATCGGTTGGGAGAAAGCATATCTGAAACATAAATGCATTGTCATTATAGAGTATGCAAGAAAATACTGTGAGAGCACTTTCGCTGTTTTTCTATCTCTACAACTAATAAAAGAGATGTGTGAATGTTTGTGTTGGTGGTTTTCAAATCAATTATAGTATGCAATAGTAAAAATTTTGTGAAGTATAAATTTAAATCTTGTTGATCCTTAATGTAATAAATTGTTGGATATATAAGAATATATTAGGATACATTAGAATTGGGTATATAAGAATTATTGTCAGTAAAATAAATTAGTATTAGGTTAGAGTGTATTCTATTCTATGCTAAACAACTCTATTTTCTGCTCTTCAAGAAAGTTTTTATATTGAAATGTAAATATTTGTTTTTCAAGCTAAGGTTTTAGTAGAGAATTCCCATATGACTAATTGTCTTCTCTGTAAGGGACAAATCTTGTAAAAGAAGTATGAACTTTAAAATGTATTTCATTCAAAATTTTGTAGTAAAATATTTTTACTTTTCTATAGAAATTCTTACAAAACTTTGTTTTTCAAGAAGTTTATTTCAATTTTCAGGTAAATTGAAAATTACTATAAAAATTTTTTTTAAAATCCTCTTCTGTCCTTCATTTAAATATAAATACATTTATTTATGCGAAATAGTAGTAAACTAAAATAATAATTAATACTTCTTGGTTCATAAAAATAATTTGAAATTATTCTTTGCATATCTATGGAACAAATGTAAAATACATTTTGCTTCCAAAATATAAATACTAATTATTTAACTGAAAATGCTTTGATGCTTGAATATTTTTTTATTCTGTTTATGATTATGTAAAATATTATAATAATTATAATTACAGCAGATAAATTTTGAGATTTTAAACTTTCGTTATAGATACTGAGCTCATAAACATCAATAAAATTAAATGCAAATAGCCATTTTTTTGTTATAGAATAAGCAGTGTGTTATGCATTCATTATAAAGAGAAAATATTTGGTGATTAAGTTAGTAAAATTTATTTAGTTTTTCAGACCTATTAAGTATTGAGAAATAATATTTCTCTTTTCAGTGGTTTCTTTTATTCTATGAGTGATATTATATGAGCTGATGAGTAAAAATTCTACGTTGCCGCGATTACAGAGATTACTTTCCACATTTAAAAATGGCGACTTTAAATAAAGTATTATTTTAGTGAATTAAAAAAAAACAACTTTGATTTCATATTTTTTTGCCACTTAGGAATTTTTTTATGTGTATTCTTACATTATAATAATATGGAAAGTTATTTGGTTTACGAAATCTATGATTGGCTGCATTTAAATGCCTAATAAAATGCTATTGACTTTTTGAAATTTGTAAATACGTCCCTAAGCGCATTGTTTTTGATGCAAAACAAAAAAACTTTATGTAACAGTAAAACTTGTTGCATTAATGAACTGAAATTTTGCATGCCTTCATTAAAATAACTGTGTCTTTCGATTTATACCCAAATTTAAATGTGTTACCATTTAAAATCTTTTAATCTAATTTTAAAAAATTTCATATTTTAGAAATTATTTTTTAATTATATATATGTGTGCAAAATGTGTAGAATATTTTATATTTTTCTAGTAAAAAATGATTATATTAAGTGAATAAGTAAATGATTTTATAATTTTTTAAGATATGAAAAGTTCAAAATTTTATTTAAACATTAATTTATCAAAATTTTACTATCTCCTAATTTTGAAACGAATAGACCTGAACAAATGAAATTTGGTTTTTGGAAAGAACTTTTGATGTAGTTTTGAATTTTAATGAGAAAAATGAATGCTATGTTTGAAATTTTGAAGTTTATTATTTCAATTTATAGATAGCACCATATGAAATGTTTAATTCAAAAAATCTTTTCAAAAAATTCATTGATTTCTTTCAAATAATACCGTTTTTATGATTTTAGGGTAAGCAATATTAGAATAAAGTGATTTTAGGATAAGCAATATTTAAGAAAATGGTTTTACTTTCTATGGGAAAAGGCAGCCTAGCTAAAACATTGCTTCTGTTCCTGCTATGGTTTTAAGATTTAATTGGTCAATTTTATATAAACAGATATTTATGTAACTCTTCCTTTACCACTATCTTTTCTTTATTCGATCATACCTAGTGTTACAAGAGCGAAAGTATGAATTTTGAGTATTAATGTACAATACAGCATAAAATATTGACTCGTTTTTGTAATTCCAAAAAAATGTATTTTACTATAATTATTTTCTACCTCTACTCGAAGATATTTTTGTTGAATTTTGAAATATTGGAAGTTATTGCTATTATTTCCTTAAAACATTTTTTTTTTCATTTTTTAAAAAATATTATGAACATGGATTACTAAATTCTGCACATGATTGGATGCTATGGACAGCATGAAATGGACATTATTGCTAATATTTTTATTTTATGTTCGTTAAAAATTCACCATACATTCAACAAAATGCTCTGATTTCAAAATAATAATAAACATGAGAAATTAAATTGTTTCTTACATTATAGGTTCACATGCCTATTGTAATGTTTTTAAAAAGAGAAGGGTAGCATTTTCGTGTATAGTTTGATGCATATGAAAATGTTTGCCACAAAACTTTATGAAATTCATTCATATAATCTTTTTTTTTTTTTTTTAAGTTGAAACTTCTCAAACAATTTTCTTTTTATGCTATAAATGGAAAAATTGATAAAGGTCAACTTTCCACTTTTTTTTTTCTCTCTATTTTACAAGTCAAGTATTACGCCAGCTGCAAGCAACTTAAAATTATTATTATTATTATAGTTGGTGAGCTTAAAGTCCCTGTTTTTCTTATTTTGATGCAGAGATTTCATTTTGCATTTGTAAATGGATATCTTTTTCTATTAGCAAAATTATTGTTCAATCCTGATTGGTGTGTTGGTAAACAGAATGATAGCAAGATCCCATTGGGAAGAAACAAATCATTTTGTTCTTCCACTCACCCCAAATGTGCATATATTTTTGTACTGCATCTTTTGTAAGTAAATTTGACAAACGGTTCTGAGATATGATTGGTTGCCAGAAAGTTGGTCTAGACGGGAATGCATCTTCTAATGTATTAAAATATTAGCAAAAAAAAAAAGTTAAAGGTTTAAAATCTAAAGTTTATCTAAAATTCAGTGAGTGAACAAAGTTTTTTTTTTCATTTAAAAATTAATTTACATTGATTTTAGTTAAAAGAGTAGAACAATTTTTCAAATAAAGAACATATTTTGCAATAATTAAAGAGAATAAAATAAAGCAGCATTGTTTTGAAGATGTTAGAAACATCCTAAAAACATGAAGGAAATTTCTTTAAAAAAAACCCTGGAAATGTCAAGGAAATTCAAGCAGCAGAAATGTTGGTCAGCCACCCTATTCCTGATTGAAGGAGAAAATTTGGTATTATCAATCAATGAAAGGATCAGATATCCAGTTATAGAAAATTATACTTCTCGTACTTTAAGGCAGAACAGCTTGTCTAAAAACTATTTAACGTTGTTGGCAATTGGAATTTTCTAAACAATTGTAAATTTGTTTCCCCTCTCTGTACTATTTACTTTTAAAAAAAATAAAATTGTTTATAGCCCGGTTGAATGAAGTGTATTGAGTTATCAAGTATCATGATGAACATTGTATTCTCAACTTAGATATGTGTAGGGGGAGAGAGGTGGTAGGTGGATTTATCTGTTTGTGATTTTATTCTTTTAAAATCTGTAATTTTAAGGAAAGTTTGCGATAAGAGTGTTTTGAAGATGCTTGAAATAATGATTTATTTCAATGCTTTTTACACGAATTGTGAACTTTGTGAAATATTTTCTGATTTTAATATTGAACAGTGATGAGGGATTTCAAAGTTGGTCCCCTTCCTCCATTTTCCTCTTATGCATTGTAAGTAACTTAAAATGTGACAGTTTGCTAAGATCTTGGATAGACAATTCTTCACTGCATTTTTCTGCTTGTGATTTTGAAATGAGGTTTTCTTGATCCTTACTATTAATTAGAATATTTTATATCTGTGTCAGTATGCAGTTGTAATTCATAACCAATTCTTCAGCACATTCTTCCAGTTTTATTTCTGCTTAAATGTCGAGAAAATGCTTTTGATCCTTATTGTATGTTTTTTAGTCAACAAAGGAATTAGGGTTGTTATTCTTGTTCTCCCATACATCAAAAGTTCGAAGTATCGTCTAGTTAGAAAAAGAATAAATTGTGAGGGGAGGGGGACACACTTATAGGTATTGCAATTACTGAAATGGTTTCCATTAAGTCTTAGTATTTTTTTCTGCACTCTTGTCTTAGATTGTTTGCTGACAAAATATATTGCAATGTTTTACTATAAATTTGAAAAATTAATGAACAAGTAATGTTCACATATTTTATACCTAAATAACCCTCTGTTATGTATATACATCGAACTACTGTAATTCACCTATAATATAATGTGTGAAAAGTATGATGATGATGATTTATAAACTAAAAATTACAAACCGAAATAATTTCATATTTTTTTTGTTTACTTTTGCAGGAAATATGTAACCGGAAGTTTTTGACTTATTCTGATAAAATTAATTTTATGACTCTTAAGAAGTCGATTAAATAACTAATGCTATAAAAACATATTATAAAATACTAAAATAAAATTTTTATTATTTTAAAAATTAATGAGAGTCGATTTTCATCATTTTTATGACTTCTAGGCTCCATGCCTGAATGGAAGGCATCAATTTTATTAATTTTTTTTCTTTGTTGTATTTCTTGTCAATTAGCGTCTTTTCTGCAGTATAGCGACATGGGGAAAGAATTGGCACGTTGTGGTGTATCATTTTCCTATGTTTTTGCCAGTATTCTAAAATGTTTGAGCTGGAATAATCTTAAATCTTCATTTAAAATTAGTTGTACCCGTCTACACGTTGCTGTGATTCTGTCTGGTTGAGCAGAAAAGAAAGAAAAGAGAGTGCACATTTCTAATACGCTTATTTTTACTATTTTTGTGCTTACATAATATATTTTGTTATTCCATGTTTTGTGCAGGTATAGAGAATGTCTGTTGAGTGACTCCATAACACTCTTATTATAATTTTCCATGTGGGCAACAATCCGTATCTAGATCTAAATCGCACAATTCCAAAGAATGACCTTAAGCTTTGTTGACGCTGATTGCAAACGCCATTCGAAGTGGGAATTGCCGATTTTTTAATTGAAACGACGTTGAAATCCGTTAGAATCACTTGATGGGAGAAATGATAACATCTTCACTTATGAAAAGTCTTGTTATTGTTATATCCTGACTTTGCTCATTAATTTTTTTATCGCAATCCGCGTGGTGTTGCAAAGTTTTGGCTGACTGATATTTCGCAGAATGATAATTAACATGCCAATTTTCATTTGCAGTACGCGCAGCAGTGTTTGGCATTCTTGGCAAATTGTATAATTTACCGCTGTATCTACTTCCATGTGACTGCCTTGCTTTGAATATCAAATAATATTGTACTCTTATATATGTCTTTGTGCTTGGACCTCAAAAATAAATATTCATCGTGATGCTTGAAATTAGTTTGAATAATGAAAAATGACTTTTCAACGATTTCTTTTGATGTCTCTAAAATGCGGAAGTTATGAGGCAATGAAATTTGTCTTGAGGTTAGTTCAGATAGCCCTCATTCGGTTCCCATTTTTTGGCAATTGATATATCTCAGCTAATCAATAAAGACATAATAGTACGTTTTGTAACTGGGCTCGTATATTTATACGCAATCACCTATTTACGGGTCTCCGCTAGAACTCTGCTAATTTTCTATTTATTGAAAAAAAAATGATTTTTTAATGCTAGTTTATGAAAAATATCGATCTATCGAAGGTATACAATAAATCGGTATTTACGATTAATTTGCGTCTTCGTTAATGTTATTATTATTATTACTCTTTATTCCTTTTCACTTTCATACATAATGTTTGATATTTCTATAAATATTGTCATATTCTAATATATAAAAATACCTTTTTTTTTAAAATTTGTCATTTGGGAATAAACTGTTTTTTGTTCCCTAACTGAATAATACCATTATGGAAAAATAATTGCGATTATCGGAAGGTTTGTTGACTGTTTTTTGTTTAATCGCCAAATATTCATCTTCAGAAATAAAAGCAAAAAGAATTCGTTCAGATTAAATTCACAATTTTATTCGCAGCTCGCATTTTCACATTCAAATGTACTAGAGTAAAAAAAAAGGGGGGGGGGTCTCTTCGCTTGCATTGTTTGCTGAACTCCTTTCAAAACTAGTTTCAGTGCTCGAACTGCCGATACTTATCACATTATATTTTTTTATGCATATCGAATTCCCAATACTTATCGATTTTTCAATGCATATCACATTTGCCTATATTATCGAATTTGATATTTGTCTAATTTTCCGATGTATGTTATATTTCGATACTTTTTGAATTTTGAGTAATTTCGGGATTGCGATATTGATAGATTTTGCATGACTATTGAGAATCAGTCCTGGCAATGTTTTACGATTTTTCTTAAATTTGGAAGTTATTGCTTATCTTAACGGGGAAAGGTATACGTCATTTTCTTTTTAATCGGCATGCTTCTCTGTTTATGCGCTTTTATATTTCTAAAAGTGTATATTTTTTCTCGTGTTGTAACTTTAAAAAGTGCTTTTTTTCCAATTTCTTCATACGTTTTTTATTACTATATATATATATATATATATATATATATAATATTTTATGATAAATTTTATTACGCCAATTTATTTCCATTTGTGTGACTGGATTATATGTTGACTTTCATCAAATTTTCAAACAGTTTAAAAGAGTCTTTTTTCAATGCACGAATTTTAAATTTAGATTTGGACGTCCATTTCGGAATGTGGCGTGTGTTAACGATTCTCAGTTACTGGAACGATGTTGGATCGGGCTCATTTATCAACAGCATGCGAAGAAAAAAGGATTTATCTTTATAGGGATGCATGTTGTTCAGTCTGTCTATCGTAGTTTATGAATATGTTAGCATTTCCGTCGGTTGGCTTTCCTTCTTTGTGTCGTTCAAAGGATTCTCCCATTCCATGTGTAAATACGTGCACTCTTCCGAATACAACAATGTATTCGCAATCTCATCATTTTGATATAACGTGAAGAAAACAGTTAACATTGCAGTTGGTGGATTCAGGACTATTTGTTGCACATTTGCAGTTGTGAGATAAAGGTGTTGGCCATTTTCTATATGCACTATTAAATGAACAACTTCGACATCGGGTTTTTCAGCTCATTAATCGCCGATTTCATTTCAGATGATATTATTATGAAGTTAAATTAGATATATATGATAGTTTATTTTTTATTTTGAGAATTTTCTTACAAGGTAGAAATGAAACTGTTTATTTTGAATTACCTAGTATATATCAAATAATGGAAGATTTTTACGAGAATGAAACAAAGCATTTTTCAATATATCAATATATAAAATTATTTTTCAAAATTTTTTAATAATTTTAGTTTGAATACTGTTATTTAAGTTACAAACTCGATCCAGCTGAAGATATTATGTTTTATATCAGCCCTCTGTCGGGGAAAAAAAGACATGTAAATCTCGTCAGTTTACTTGTACTTAAATAAAGGGAATCATTTATGAAAACTTATATTTTTTATTTGATGTGTTTACAAGGGAGAAAAAGCAATCCTCCCCTTTCACTTTGTTATTATTAATCTTTCTTTAAATAATATCTTTAATTCAATGAAATTGATATAAATATTCAATCATATTTAAAACAATATTTATTTTAGGTACTTGATGCACATATTGGGTCCTTATGGGATCAAGGATATGATGTTTTGCGGAAATTAGGAGCCCAAGGTGTTGATTATTTGGGACATTTTATTGTGGAATTGTTGCGTAAGGTATTCATGAATATCATTATTTTAAGGATATTGTATTTCTAAATATGTTTTACACATTATAATCTATCATCCTATATATCGTCCTTAAGTATCCTTTTTCATCCTATATAAGCAATTAGAAATATTGATGTAGACTTTTTCAGGGAAAAAATGTATTATCTATTCAGTAAAATGAAAATAATACCATTATCTTTTTCTTATTTTCATTGCTTCTGTATAAATATTGTTCTGAGCTTTCCAATTTTATATTAGTTTTGTACATTTATTTGTATCAAAAGAAATAATTTATCTAGTGGCTTAAAATACACTTTTATACATCTAATTTGCTTATTTGGGTTAACAGCAATTAATTTATAAACATTTAAACAAATAAAAAATTTCATAATGAAACGAGAACTTCTCAGTATGCACTAGAATGTTTTTATGCTTTGGTTGCATTTGCCCTAGATAGATTTTGAAAACTAATTTTTTATAACATTTCATATACAATGTTGTACTAATCTTTGTTTTAAAGATTTAAAATTTCAATAAAAAATATGTGATTATCACAACATTATTTTATTTTTACAATAAGAATTAAAACAATAAAACTTATTTTTGAATGCTTAAATTTTAAATTTTTTAGCTTTTCATATGCATTGCTTGAATATTGTTTATAACTTTTATATCTGCTGTGTGTGGAGCTTTTTGGTACTTAACTCATACTGTTCATAGATTTTAAAGTTTAAATTTCTTTAATTTCAATAGGGCCAAATTACTGCATCCACTTATTTGCCAAAACTTAATGAAATTGCTCAAAGTAATCCTGTGATACAAAATTCTGAAAGCAGGTTTGGTGTGGAAAATAACTTAGATGATGCAGCCTTAGGTATGTAAAACTTATGAATAAACTGTTTTAGATATCGACAGACTTTTACCTACTGTATGATGAAGTTATTCACTTTTCTGTAATTTATATCTAATGTAATAGTACATCCTTTCTTTAAGACAATTTTCTTTGAAATAGAAGTTTTCCGAAAATGGCATAGTAAAGAAAGAGCTGTGTGGATCATGAATGGATTATGTTAATATTTGTTTTATTTGGGGGAAAATTAATATTGCTCATTGCAAAAGTTTCAGATTTGAAAGCTAACATTATGGATATTTTTTTTCAATTGAACTGAATATACAAGAATGAAAAGTGCTAATAGAAATTTTATTCTAATGTTTTCATTGATTTGGGCATGGTGGTGTAGTTAGTACCACAGAGTTGTCAGTTTGAGATTTGATTAAGTTAATTATTGACATTTATTTGGAGATAGTTCATAAAAACACTTGTGTTGCTCCATTACTTTACAGCTTCATAAACTAACTCATTATCCTAACTGCAAATTGTTTTATATATTATTTCACTTTTCAAATTATATTAATATTTATGCGTGCATGGATCAACTTTTGTGACTAACAGACAATCATTTAACTATGAAGCGTTTTGAAATCAGACAAGGGTTTGCTAACTTCAAAAGCAAGGGCTAGAATTGACTTCAAAATATCCATTACCCCTTTTTTTACATATCAATTCTTGATTATTAATAAATGATACAAATTTTCATTTTTCTTGCAGTTAAGATTAATATTATGCTTGTAGATATTTAAAAATTCTGAACTTCTCTGTGTTGAAAAGACCTTATTTAGAAATAGAATAATTGGATTCATAGATATATTAATTTCAACTATGGAAAAGATAATAACTTTCGAAAATGCCCTTAATAGAATTACACTGTTTCCCCTTTTATTTAATATAAATTTTTATTTATTGGGCAATTAATCCATATTCATTTCAAGTTAATAAGGTAAAATACATGCAAAAAATATAAATAATTGTTTGATTTCTGAAGTTTAAATTATTTTCAGAATCAGTAAGGAAATTTGAGAATTATTAGTCAACCCTTTACCATAATAAATTGGAGCTGGTATAAATTTACTTATAGATAAATAACACTGTGCTGCATAAACTATATGATCTAATGATAATTACAACATTGTGAACTAATCCTACTGGTGCCAAACAAAATTCCTATTGAACGTGTAGACAATCAGTCTGTGTATATTGCAGTGCAGCTGCAAAATAATATTGCTATATACTTGTTAAGTGGGTTAAGAAATAATAATGAGATATAAATAAAATAGAATATTTATATTGCATTCTTTCAGTGAAAATGTGAGCTCTTCGGTCGTATTGTGATCATATATCATGAATTTGAATTCAGCACTGATGTAGTTATGATATGGGTTTATTGATTGATTATAATGCCATTTCGGATTTATACTGGTATTTGGAGATATAATTTGAAATACCACAAGGGAACTACCTCAGATTGCATGCTGTCTTCAACTTTCCACTGAACAAAAACAGTAAAAAAAGGAAAGAAAAGAAAAAGAAACATTTGTAACCAGCAATATATAATCGAAGTCAAATGTTTGGTTGAATTCTATCTCAAACCCAACACCTTTAGATCCAGTAACTGAGTCTGTTATTGCCCCTTAGATTGAACAGAAAGCATTTTTTTTTAAAACTAAGAATGTATTATTTCTTCCTTTAGGACTTTTTAAATATTAACAAATTAACACATAGGGTTTTGATAATTCCATTATTTTCAAATATAAATATTTTGACTTAGCTCACATAATAAAGAATTATGTAATCTTGTAAAAGCTGTTTTTTGACGTTCTGAAATATCATCTGCTAGCCCAACCCTCGTTTATAACATGCTTTAATGTAAATGGAATATTATATAATTGATGTCTAATTTAATTTAGAATTTTACACTTTAAAAAATATTTTAATTTGTGAAATTTTGAGAGGCATGATGATCATACATATAGGTGATGTAAATATTGATTATTGCATTGAAGGTGAATATTAAGGAGACAATTTTAAAATTAAATAAAGTAATTTCATTATCAGATTATTGATAACTTGATGTCTAAACTTGAGAAAAAATTTTAATATTAAAATTTGAATTCTAGAAAATTTAAAATCTACATCATTAACAATTATTAATCATGTTATGATGAGAGTTGCATTGCCTACCTTAGAATTGCTAAGATTCAACATGTAAAAATGTTATATTTAACTACAGTTTACACTCTTTCTTTCAATGAATTAACACACAATTTAGTTGCATTTTGGATTGCTGCCATATAATGATAATTTTTTTTTCAATAGTTACTTTGTTTTATGGTAAGCAAGCTCACTTAAGAAAGCCCTTCTGCTTATGTATTTTGTATTTTGAGTGCAATAATGTAAAATTCTTGTAAATAGTATTAATGCTAATATATAAGATGGTTATAATTAAAATGACCTGACTCACACTGATGCAAATAACATTCTGATCGATTTACTTCATTAAAACTAGATTGTGAGAGGGCAATTCTAAAAAATAATTGTTTACATTTTGTCAATCATATGGCCCTATTTATGCTGCGTAAAAGGATTGTTATGCAAATGAGGAATGTTTTAAAATGCCAGTAGTCAATACTGTAAAACTTTTCCTCATGATGCTTTCGGAGAAAAAAGAGCAAGCTTTACTTACTAAGTTGCTTTATCTGCACTACAATAATGGTTTAGCTACACTTCAAGAATATTTATGTTTGAAAGGTTTGTGAAATGTGTGTATATCGAAGAAAGAATTGGAAAAGATGATTACTACATTTGAAGAGTTTGGGGAGCTTTATGTGCTGCTAGGAAGAAGACGGAAATTTATTTCAGAATAATAAAAGTGTAGTTGAAGTCACTGTTGCTGTAGTTGAAAGAGCAGTTAGTTCTGAATATTCTTAGACAAATGCAGGAGTTGTGTTTATATGATTTATCTCTCCCTAGGTCTAAAGTGTGAAAAGTTCTTTCATCTACTTTCAAATGCTATCCATAAGAGATCCACATTGAGTAAAAGCTTATCTCTGAAGACCTGTAGCAACACTTGGAATAATTTTGCTTTCCGGTTTCTGGCCAGAATAATCGTTGACAGTGGGTGACCTTAGAACATTTTGTGGAATGATTAGGTACATTTTATCCTAGATGGAGCAATAACTGCTCTGAACTGTTTCTTATAGGACTTCGCATTTTCCAACTTTTTGCATGGAAAACTTCTGCTTTTTGATGATTTTATTGTTTGGTGAGATTTTACAGCTGGCTTTATTCTTGTCTCCCTTTCCTTTGAGTGCAACAGTCCTGAAGGACCTAAATAGTATTTCATCACAGATGTCTGTTACTCCCAACTTTTACGGCAGCAAGCCCTGCAGGAACGCTAATTCAGAAAAGTATAAGAAAAAGAAAGAAAAAGCGGAAGCTTTTGTTGAGTATTCTAAAATGTAGTTATCGAAGCTTGAAGAAAATGAGTTTTTAAATGCGCATGCTTTATCTGTATGATTTTTAATCGTGCATTACATTCCTCTGACTATTTTGAGCTTTGTTAAGCAAAGGATTTCCGACGCCAATATTGCCTAAAAGTTTAGTTCTGGGCATACTACAGTACATTTTATAATTGCTATAATCACCGGACTTAACTAAAGAAAATATGACATTTCTAAAATAAATAAATAAAGTTGTTAATTCTCACTTGCCTTTTAGATGTTAACATTTTTGATGGTGTAAACTTGTAGCATCCGTGCTTTTATTGTCAAAGTTGTCAAACAAACCAATCTCATGATTCTGAATTCTAATGTTTCTAATGAAAAGGGGTAGTGCGTTTGGTGCTGAAAGTGCAAAGAAAAGGATGCAATAAATTTGTGCTAGGTTTAAATAAAAAGAAACATCTAAACTGTAAATTTATTGGACTCTTTTGTTATACGTTATTCATCCTCTAGCTCAAAAGAAAACTAATTTTCATGCAGTTGATGTGGAAAGTATTTTCACAGTGTTTTAATATTTGTAAAGAAGCAGAAAAAGAGAAATCCAATTTAAAAACTGTCAAGTATTATTTGACGGAGAAGTTCATAAAATTTAACAGCACTTGTTGGCTGTTATTTGCAAAATGCTGTTGCATGTTCAATAGAGCAGCTAAATTCATTATAATTTTTTTGCTTTGTTTTTTGTGATTCAAATTTCATGAAAAATAATGAAAACTATTTAATGTTGGAGGAATCTCTTGAAATCACTAAAAGTTTACTATGTTTTTGTGATAACAATCTTGTCAATATTTATGAAAGCTATTGTTGCACTTCAGAAAGAACAACTATGTGTTCGTACTTTTTAAAATGATTTAATAAACTTGTACTATGAACTGTTTGTTGTTAGATCTCTTGCCATAACAATTAAATCCATCTTAAGCGTTAATTTCAAAAAGAGAAAAGAAAACGAAAGTTATAAGATAATCATTTAGAGCACTTTTTACATGATTCTTATTAGTCAATGGAAGGAAAAGAAGGGTTTTTTAAAAGTGATAGTTTTTTTTAACTGCTCACTCCTATGAAAGACAAATATTTTAAACATGCTTCAATGACAAACCTTTTCAAAGGGCAAGCTGCTGATCTTCAATCAGTTAAATATTTTGCATCTTTATTTAATTTCTGTTTTGACATTTCAGCTCTATTTGGTAGTTACTTATTTTCAAGTTAAAAAAGCTGAAGTAGTGTTGCTGAAAGTTTTCCAGATCCTAAATAACTATTGCAATTAAAAAAATATATACTATTGCTAGAAATGATGTTAATGGTTTTTTCAGCTACGTATTGCAATATTGGGGGTGAACAAAAATCTCTATCTGCCTGGAACACAAAAACTGCAGTTGCTTCTGGTTATAAAAATAAATTTGGCAGTATGTTATGTTGCTAATCTGAACAGTGATGATTTTTTTAAAAAAACAAAAAAATGCTTGCTGTTTCATGCAAAAAAAGTCTAATAATTATTCACTTATTTATTCAGCAAAGTAATGTACAATTTTTAAATAACATCTTTTCATTTATATATTCAGTCAATAATTAATATCTATGAAATAACTTTGAATAATGTTTAAAAATATTTGTTTTCCATAATTCAATTATTTGTAAACATCAACTCTTTCATAATTTGTTCATCATGTGATATTTTGTTAAGAAGTGTTACTCATGATTGGGTAACCAAAGTCGGAAGGAATGGATATACATATACACTCATTTCTAAAAGTTAAGCACGAAGATGTAAAAGGCAAAAATACTGCTTTGATTGACACAAAATTCGCCTGGAAAGTAGCACATATATTTATGCATAAAACAAAATCAATAATTATATGCAGAAAGGAAAACAATATTAAATTTTTATAAGTTATCAGATAATGACATACTGAAGACTTAAACAGAATTATGTATAAAGTGAAAACAAGCAACATAAAATGGAAAAAAAAGGACATTAATAGAGTATGTGATCCCCCTCATCTGTACACAAAGTTTACACCTTGTGACCATGCTTTCACTTAGGTAGTCAACCACCGCAAAATTAAGCAATCACCATTCTTCTAGAGCTGTTTCCAGCTTAATAAGAATGGCTGAAAGTGGGAAACGTGAAGATGCAGCACGGCCGAGAGCATCCCAAAGATTTTCAATGGGATTAAGGTCGGGTGAATATGCTGGCCACGTCATACGTGCAATCCTTTCACTCTCCAGGTAGGCATCGACGATGTGAGCTCTATGGGGACGTGCGTTATCGTCTATTAAAACAAAAGTAGGTCCATCTGCTGCTATGTACAATCTCACATTGGGTTCTAGGACTTCATCTCGATACCGTGCAGTCGTCACAGAACCCCGTTTAAAGATGTGCATATCTGCGCGGTATTTTGATGAAATCCCTGCCTATACCATAATGTTTCAGAATGCGTGATGTTCGGTGATGTTTTGGGGCTGACTGCGTGTTCCTTGTTCACGCCATATCCTTAAACGCTTGTCACCTGGCTGCAGAGCAAATATTGACACATCAGTAAACATGACATTGCCCCAGTCAGACACAGTTCAGTTGACATGTTCCCGGCACCACTTTAATCGTGCCCCTCTTGATTGGACCGATAGAGGAAAACAAACTCGAGTTGCCCGGGCGTACAGTCCGCTCATATGTAATCTTTGTCCAGTAGCTGCAGATATCGCCTTACCAATGGCCCTGTAACCATAGATGTCACACGTGTGTGGAGGTCGCTCTGCGATTCCGCTTGACCACAGCAGCCATATATCGATCTGCCGCGGGGGTTGTAACTCTTGGGCGACCATCTACGGGCTTTCGGACAACTGTCTGTGGTTTGGAATTGTGTCCATAAACGTGAAATTACGGAATTATGAACGCCGAAGAAAAGAGCTACACCTGTGATCGACCGTCCTGCTTTATGCACCCTACAGCCCGCCAGTGCTATGAATCTTCCATTCGTCTTCTGGAAGTCATAGAAACACGCATGTCTTGAAAACACATTATGCGAAAGTTTTAAATGCCTTCTGTCAGCACTTACAATCAACTTCTGTAACCCTTCATAAAGCTGCATTCTTATAAGACTGCCCTTTTTGTATATTTCTTCACATTAAAGCGCGATTAGCTGTTACCTAACACATTTGAATACTTCCATCTACCTCTGCAGCGAATTGCATCCTCTTCAATTCTGATTGGTTTCCGGAAATTTGCATTTTCCCCTCCGTGCTTAACTTTTGGAAGTGAGTGTATATATAATACATATCGAATTTCAACAAAATTTATGTTCCAGAAAATTCTCTACATAGGTACATTAAAGTAATCTACTGAGTAAGATTACTTTAATTATAAACACTCTTCATTTTCATCATTTTTTTTTCTTTCAAAATTGAGATGGATTTGAAAAGCTATTTAAAAAATATGGCAAAATAAATTATTTTTTAGCAATTATTTTGATAGTTTTATGTTACCTAAAATGTTTTTGGCATTTATTTATTATTTTTGTTATTAATTTTTTGGCTTTGCTCTCATTGTGCTGATTAAACTTCATGAAATTTTTAGATGATGAAGACTTTGATATTTTAATGATGGAGAATCCCAGTTTGTATAATAATGCCATAGCTGCATCTTCTCGTAAAAATGTTCCTGAGTAAGTTTATTTTAAGAGACTGCTTTTCTATGAATTTCTTTCTATACAATTTGGTTCTGTCATATGATTTATTTTTAAGTAACATAAACTTTTCTTCCAGGGAATATCAAGATTCTGATACTGATAGCCCACAGGTTGAAGATTTAAAATCTGTTAAAAAACGTCCTTTAAGAGTAGCAACAACAAAGAATAAAGCAAAGGTTAGTTAAAATTATAAAGCATTATTTTTTTGAAACATTTAAAAATATGTAAAATGTAAAATTTGTTTCCGATATAGTACAGAGATATCTAAGAACTTCCAATAAATATTTGCTCCATCTTGCTTTATAAACATTTGAAATTTTAAAAACACACATAATAAATTGGAATATGTCTTAATTTAACCAACAAATTTACAATGTATTGTCTAAAAGTCCTTTGCAAAATCTATACAGAAACTGACCAGTATATGAAGTGTTTGTAAATATATAAAATATTTCAGTACTTAACACAGTGGATTCATTTATAACAATATACTGTCTATAATATTTCCCTTTCTTTCTGACGAAATTCCTACTTACTCAATTATTTTACATACAGCTATAAACATCTTTAAATTGCGCCTGTTTACAATGATAATTTTTCCTCGTTAGAAATCTAACAGCACACACAGACCAAATTTCTTATTTCTTATCTCATTCCCTAGAATGTAAGATAGCAAAAGAACATCTCATTCTCTGATATGCAAAACAACAAAAGAAAGATGTTTATATTCAATGCAAAGTGTTGACTCTTGTTGTTTGAACCCTTTTGTTATAGGACAATGTTTGTTTTTATAATCCAATCCACCACCTTGATATGGACATAAAATTTGTTTCTAAGTTTTTTCAAGACAGTCTGGTTTTCTTGAGCTGCCACCATAATAGATGAGGAAAAGAAGATTAGATGCAGATGAAGAAAAATGGAACTGCTGTCATTGTTAAACCTGCACTGTTGACCCCCCCCCCATATTGAAAAAATTAAAAGTATTTTACTTTCCTACAAATTGCCCATTGATTCTACAGCCGTTAGATGAAGACATTATCAAGTTTCGGGAGGATATTATAAAAAAAAATTAGTTCTGAACGTTGTTTACAGTCTGGATAACAAGCTCTCAAATTCATATGCAGTTGATATATAAAATGAAAGGGTTAGGGTTTACAGAAGTTGGAATTTTTTTGACAACATCCACATTCAAAATCGGAAGAAAGTTTCATTTTTTGATGAGAAAAAGGATGAAAACAAAAATATTGACCTTACTGAAATTGTCAAAAAAAATGTGGTGACAGTTTATCTTCGATGGTTAGTTCCTTTAAAAGCTCTTCTAACCTATTTTTTCCTTTCAATGCTAACTTTTTTTAAAGCTTAAGACAGTGGGGTCGCCGTATTCAGCGCACGTGATGAAGATATTTTGACGCAGTCAATTCCAGGTAATTGTAGTGACGAAGAAGATGCAACTAACAATTTTCAAAACGAAACTAAAATTTCAAAAGGATGCCGTGCCCCTAATTAACAGTTTTCAGGCATTTGTTTCACCAATCTTAACTACTAATAAACTTTAACATACGTATTGAGGCTCTACAGACCAGACTACTTGACCCTACATCTACCAAATTTAGCACATGTATTCCTTGCAAGATAGGAACGTATGCCTTGAATGTTTTTTGCTATTTTAGAAGTGAAATTGAAACTTAACGTTTTTCTTATACGGGATGAGCTCGGAAACGGAATATGGATTTTCGAACTTCCTAAAATATCATTGCTCAAAAATGAATTTTTCAAAATTGTTATTTTAATGGTATCAGTTTTGTCTTCGTGCAGATTTTTCCGGATATATATATATATATATATATAATATATATATATAGTTTCTAACAATAGATAACATTGCCCAGAAATGCAATCCGTATCCACTGTATCACCAGGTATTTAATCGCGTAATTTTCTTTTATTCTTGAAAATATAAAGTAAGATTCTGTTTAACATTTGTGAATTTTACAAAAAGAATAATAATAAAAGTAAAGTTTCAAATTGAAAAAACGGAACTGTTACCACGAAATTTAGAATAAAGATGAATCACAGATTTACGTTTCTAATATCATCTGGATGTCATGGAACTGATCCCCATTAGAAAGGTTCATGGAGAAGAATATATCGTAACCAAGACAATCAATAGCTCAGATTTAATATCTGGTTATTTGGTTAAATCGTGGGCTTGAAGTTATATCGAAATGATTTTCAAGAATATTAATCTTATCAATAATCCCCAAACTAGTTGGTCGCCTAGTGTCTGGTATTAAATGCGATCTAAATCTCTTAGATGTACCAAATGTACCTGAACTCTTTAAACGAGTTGAAGTATCTGTGCTTGCAAATGTCATTTGCATCAAAAAATAAAAGCAAACAAAAGTACAGACGTTTGTTTAAATAAATTTTTAAGGCAATTTTCTTATAAATATATACATTAAAAATATAAGCATATCGTTAATTTATTATCATAAAAAATTTCTGCTTGGACTTCGTATAAAAAGTTCAAATTATTTTTAAGTTTGAAATAATACATTGATATAGACTAATTTTACTGTATTTTTTTAACACTCTTGTTGAGTAGGTTTTCTGTCTTAATATATTCTTTAAAAGAATATTAGTTTCTTGTATTCTTTATGACATAAATTGTTTAAATTCTGTTCCGTCTAACAACTGTTAAGTTATTTTTTAACAAAATTTTACTTTAAAAAAATTATATTATCTATGTTTCAAATAAATAATTAAAAAAATAATGGAATTTTCAGGTTTCAGGATTGCGAGAAAGAAAGAAGAAAAATGCAGACTGATTATCTAAAAAATTGCTGCTTCTATTCTTATTTATTTTAAATAAATGTTCCTTTTTAAGTTTTAAATTTTTTTTTCTATAGTGTCCATGGTAGATTCTTTCTTGAACCTCAATTGAAGGAGCAGTGTCTGTTTTAAAAATCTTTTTATACCTTATCTGTGTTAATGTGATTCCCATGCTTATTCACTGTCTTCTGAGTAATTTTTGGATTTTATCATGCTTGAAGGCGATTTTAAGTTGATGAAATTCTGTATTCTATTTCCAAGATGAATGCAATAGAATCCTGTATTCTATTGCCAGGTTTTTATGAATTTAAAAACAAATTATTGAAAATTCAGCTCAGTAGTAGTACTATTTTTTGGTTGTGAGGCTTTAATTCTTTAATGGATTATTCCATTTGTTTGCAAATATATACCTCCAGCTCACTGTATATAACTATAAAAAAATGTGTAAAGAAACTGAATGCATATCCACATTATTATCACTTAGTATCAATTATGAGAAGTTCTTTATTCATAAATATGAATCATCAATTAAATTTTTAGAAAGGTCTGTTTCCAAAATAAAGATCTCGTATATAATGTGATATTTTTTATTGTAGTTATTTTTGAAACACTAGTGATAAGTCAAACTCATATATTTGAATGACAGTGAAAATGTCTTTAGTTTTTAAATACATGTATTCTTATATTCATGTAATTTGTCATGAAAAAAGCAATAAAATTTATTGACTTGTTTATAAATATGCAGTGGGCATTTTGATGCTTATTCATTTATTTTTGAAAAAAAAAATGACTGATCTTTCACACCATTTACAGTCTGCATTATCACTACTATAGAGTAATCACAGAATGCAAGACAATTCTTTATTATACATTACAATCATGTAATCGTTCTCGTCTAAAACAAATTTGGCTTCAAAACAATTTTTAGTCTAAGTTTTCCTGCATATTAAACAATATTCAAATCCGGCATAGAGCAACTTAGATTGTTTATAATCAGTATATTTTGTGCTTTCAGATTTAAGAAAATAATTTTTTGGAAAATCTGCAACGATCATTATTTTTTAATATGTAATAATTAATATTAATTGAACTCTCAATCACAAAATTTTGATCTGAATATTTTAGAAAATTATCTTGTCTTTTTTTTCTTTCGAAGAATGATACATAATGAAGAAAAATGAATATAAAAATAAATATATTTCTATGAAGGGAAAAAAATTCAATGTCTTTTGCAACCGGGTCTGTTCGAATTGAAATTGATAGTACTAAATTCAAAGGAAGAAGGGTATTCTTTAACTTTAAAGCAATTAATAAGTTATGCACACAATGGCCATTCATGGGCTGTCTGAAAATCAGCCTTGATTTGCATTTCTCATGTTTGCTTACTTATTTTTTAACTTTTCTTCATTCAAAGCATTCTTAGCATCATGGAGAGTGTTCAGTTTTCCTGAAAAATGGAAATAAAACATTCAGTTGTAATTTGTTTGTTTACCTTGATGTTAAATGCAAAAGATCGAACGCATAGACATAAAACGCTGTTTACCGGTTTTATCAAGAAAATAAAACGGCGAAAGAGAAGAATTCGGAGGACAAGCCCAAGATGAGATAGATCCAAGGGTGTTTCACATGTCAAGATAATACTTAATCGTTCCCATACATTGAAATACTAGAATCGGCATCCAGAAAAGGCTACATTGAAATAAGGGCTGTATCCAAATTGAAACAACTTAAAAAATTATCGATCTTTAATGTTTTATACGATGGAGAGTTTTAGTTAATGTTTGGTAAATGTATGAGTCCTAGGAATATATGCGGTATGGAAATGACTTTTAACAGCTTTCATTCTTATGGTGGTTTAACCTTTAGTGCGTTATATATATTACTTTCATTACATATCTTTTGGAGCTATCCATTCATGGACTTGCTAAGGCAGTTTTACTATATCATGTCGAACTGTATTTCGTGGCAATTTGTAGTTTTATTTGAAAATCCAGGGCAATGAAATTATAACTTGAAGTAGTAACATTTCAATGACTATATTTTGGATTTTTAAATGGCTCCATCTTTTTGAAAATTATTTGTATACCTATCTTATTAAATTTTAATTATTTTTTTTAAGTTGTTTGATTTGGTGCTTAATATTTAAAAGATAAGACGTTTTACAAAACTATTCTTCAGGGCTCGGATTCCATCGTTTTTAACCCCCCCCTCTTTTTGTAATTTACAATGTTTTTGTTTCCCAGTGAAATTTATTTATTTATACTCACACACATATAAATTGTTTATCTTTACAGCCAGAGCAACATACATCCTAAACCACTGAAGTTAAGAGCATGAAGTATGGCGGGGAGTTACTAGTTGGGTGTTAGAGGCTCGCTAAGAATGGATTTTACTTAACTTTAATTAAAAAATAGAATTTTAACATGTTTCTTCAATAACATAAAGCAATATTGCATTAAAATTAAATAAATACTAAATAAAACAGCCTTTCAAAGATACCAAATTTAATTCCTGTTTTTTACCGATCTCTTAAATTTTAAGAAATTAGTTCTGGTCACAATTTGTAATAATTTTTATTGTAATGAAATTAAAAACAATGTCATTGCTTCATCAAATCTTTAAATCACGTAATTCTATGACTGTTAACATGATAATTTCGAGGCAATGCGCTATATATATAAATAATGGTAATAACATAATATAATTTTTGAAGTAGACTCGTGGTCGAAGACAGGGAAGAAGAATCATTAAGTTCGCTTTATTGCATCCCGGGAGACATGAATTATGTACAAGCTGAAGCGACGATCACACGAAACGAAATGAGGAAAAGGTAATGAAAATTTTATCCCTGTGAATATATACTATGAGATTTTAATATGGATTTCCAACTCGGTTCAACCACACGCAAGGGAATCATAGGGACCTTTTAGAAGAATTTGTGTAAGTGAGAAATATTTTATCCTTTCATTGAAGTGGATATGGGCTAAATTAAACTGAAAGTTAGGAAATTAATTAAGTTTAAATTAGATTTTAAAATATCGTTACATATATATGTAAAACATTAAAAAAATAAGCATTTTTAAAATAAAGAAACTATAAGTTATATAATATTTAATCTGGCATACGCCGAGATACTTTGTCCCAAAATCGCCATCGCCGTGCTACAGACTTCAGCAAGTAGTTGTCACATAAGTAAAAGTGATGTTCGCGACTAGCCGATTGAGATTGTTCGCCGGAACACAGTTTACAGGAGCACAGTCTTAGGTCGAAAAATAATTCATTTAGAAGATACAAATCTTTTACCGATTTCTATAAAGTATCGGATATGCTGCGAGTTACAGTGGATTGTTTTGGCATGTGTAACTATGAACTTCTTGCCACCGTAAAGGGTTACGGTTACAATTAAAAATTTCTAGATTACTAAATGTAGGGAGTTTGTACTGGGAGAAATTTACACTTTCCGTGCCATGTATTTTGATTGTAGGTTCATGCATAAAATCAAATCAACTGGCTTTCCGACTCATCACGGAGTCTCCTAATCATGCTATTTATGAACTTAAAAATTGGTTAACAGTTACGAATCGCGTGAAGAACGCTTATTATGTTTTAAAAGTTCTTTAAATATTAAAATGATGCTATTACGATATTGATCATCAGACAAATGTTGGCAATAATTTTGTTATAGAAAAAAGCCAATATTTAAATTTGGTTTGCAGATGATTAGAGTCTCAAAAT
>JAOUZG010011213.1:12461-26885 GCA_026289955.1 Argiope argentata | reverse complement strand
ATATATATATATATATATAGATAGATAGATAGATAGATAGATAGATAGATAGATAGATAGATAGATAGATAGATAGATAGATAGATAGATAGATAGATAGATAGATAGATAGATAGATATAGATATAGATATAGATATAGATATATAGATATAGATATAACTATTGCAAAATTACTTGTAAAAAAATTCTGTTGGATTTATGTCATTATTCTCCTCTTATTCTTCGCTTTAGGACATAAAACTCTGGATTAAAGAAATGTAATATTTGAGTTATTTTTTTCTGCTTATTATATAATGCTTATAAAGAGTTTTGGTTTTAATTGGGCTAATGGCTTTAAAGTATGAAATATCAAATCAATCATTGAAAGCTACACTGATGTAAAGGTCTTGTGTGAAAATATATTTAGTATTAAATCTTCACGAATTTTTAACACACTCATTGAATAAACATATTTGAAATAACGCATACAAGATGTTTTGAATAAAAAGAAATCTTTTATGCAAAATGTTATAAAGCAAAAAGATTTTCCATGGCATGCAAGTTTATTTAAAATAAAACGAAAAAAATTCTGTTGCACCAATAAATTTTAATACTTTTCACTTTGTTAAAATATCAGACTATCAAATTTGTTATAAAAACAAGAAAAACTTGCATAAATAATTATATTCCCCCGAAGGGAATCTGTGACATCGGGAATAGAGGCTTCCAGGTTAATTATATGTTCTCGCCATCTTAATAGCTACAGAAATGGTGTGGGATCAGTTACCCTTTACCGATGACGGGATTTGCTGATTACGGGAGGATTTATGCTGTGACCAGTAATGGCACTTAGGAATGAACCTAGGCCCCTGTCTATGCTATCGAAGCCTCTAGTCGTTCAGATTTATCCGTGATATTTTAGGGGAGTAGGCGTGGCTGTTTATGGCTAATATTTTTTAATAGAACGATTCAAAATAAAACTAAGCATTTGAAATGACAGCTTAAAGAAGTGGTTACGACATGAAATACTAAAGCAACAATTTTCAACTATGAAATTCAGTCTCCATGGATCGTTGTAACTATTAATCAAAATTTGAATCAGTTTTAAAGCTACAGAAAATGTCAAAGTAATTCTCAAGCCAAAGAAGAAAAATTTTCAATTCTAATAAGATAAATAAATCTTATTCGAAATCTTTCTTTCTCGTTTTCCATTTATTATAAATTTAGTTTAATAAGCAAATGTTATGAGCCTCCATGTTGTTTGTTGCTGTTGCAAATAAAAATAGTTTTTACTTAATAAAAAAATCGATTATTTTATTAATTGTCATGAAATATTCAAGAAACCATTTCTGATATTTCTCGATACTTATAAGAGAATTTTTTAAAAATTATGTATGTTTTAAATTTTAAATTCATTTAAGAAACAAAAATTGTAGCGCTACAGTCTTATTTATATAGATTCTTTTTATCTGTATTGAATAAATTTGTCTCTCCAGTGGTGTATGTACTTCTCAATTTATCTTTTCTTTTATTTCATTATATAGAATTTGAAACAAGTTTATAAAAAATTTGATACAAATCTAGAATATTCTCATTTGAATGTCAAAAACACAATTATATTTTTCATATTGATATTAAAAATGAATTTTACCTGCGCTGAAAGAAAGAGTAATCCATACATAATCATTGTCATTTTTGAAGCATCTCTTGACGTTAAAAGTTTCTCGCCTGTTATATATTTCGGTACTGAAACCATAGAAATTCATTGTTACAACTTCCATGCCCTGTAGGGAAAATAAGTTTGAGTAAAAATAAGCCTGAATATTACAAAAGAAAATTTCAATACTACATTTTCACTTTTATATTAAACATAATAAAGAAACAAGTAATATGAAAAGAAAACATTTTTTTAAATCAATTCCTACTTAAGTTAACAAAGAAAAAATTCATTTTAGTTACTCTTTACTAAATAATTACAATTAATATAAATATGTATACGACAGAGTCCCAATAGTAAGCGGCAAAATAGAAAGCGACTTTCCCTGCAGTTTTCCATTCCCCTATCTGTGCATGGTGTTCAAACTCGCAGCCCAAGGGATGGGAATCCAACGCCATATCAACCGGACTATACGGGCCTAACGATTGCAATTACTATAGATAATTGATTAAAAAATTATACTAGCATTTAATTTTCAACACCAATTGAGGATTTAAAGCCAACTGTGGCAACGCAAAATGAGTGATTTTTCTACATAAGTTGGGGTACACTATACAGATTAGAAATTTCTAATTTTCTTTATTATGTATTATTTTAATTCAAAAGTACTTCGAAATAAATCGGAAAAATCGATTAATGAACAATGTTTGATTTTAAATGCATCAAGCATTATGAAAATAAACAGAATCCTATAAAACAATCGGTCGTAAACATATTTGGCCTAACCTCATCGGCGTTGGGGGAAAAAACTGAATTCGTTACTTATTTGGAGGCTGGAAAATGAAGATTTTTGGAGAGAAAGTTAGTTTTTAATTGATTAATAAAAAAATTAATTAATTAATATTTGGGAAAACTGTATTAGCATCAAAATGCCATCTACTACAAGTTAAAAAAAATTTACTGGAACTGAATTGGATGAATAAACAGTATTTTATTAACGATTGAAAATTTGTAGTATATATAGGGAGAGTGTGAGCTAATGGTAGGAATCGAAAAATACTTTAATCGTTAAAAATTCTAATTCACAATTTCACGTTTTAGATCTTTCATTAAATTAGAATTAATATAATATTAAGATAAGGAAATAACACCAAAAGTTTTTAGCCTGAGTTAAATTTTGAATCCAGTAGATATATCAATATGTCTCTATGTTTGTCTTCCCGTTGTGTCTATCTGTGGACAAGATATCTAAAAAAATGTTTTGATCTAGAAGGAGGAAATTTAATTTGCAGTCTTTTCGCCAATGTTTATAGAATAAATCCATTCAGAGGAAATCTTTTTTGCTGTCGAAATATAAGTCAATATGATAACAATAAAACATAGAAAGTTAGATGATGAAATTTCGTACACAGATTTAATATCCAAATATCAAATACTCCAATATATTTAATATCCAAATAGCAAATTCATATATTTATTAAATTCGGAATGAAATCCATCAAGAAGTTGATTGCTGATTTACATTTTTACAGTCATTTAAACGCAATAACTTAAATATAGGAAATTTGGCAAGTGAATTTTATGAGTATATTCGGAATTCTGGGTCTGACTTTAGTATAAGTCGATCGAAGGAAAGGAGCCCAAAACACACATTCGAATTTCTGGTTATTGTGTGCTAACTACCTCTTAGCGATTAATCACTAACCATGGAAAGTTTCTCTAAAGCTAAAAGCCAAAATAAAACCACTTGACTTGTCCCACCAGAAGATAAATGCTATAAAAGAGGTTTCACACATGGCTAACCATTGCGCACAATAGAAGATCACGACTACTTTTAGAAAATCACGTGACTAAAATGGAACAATGGCAAAAGATTGTCACGTTGGAGCAACAATTTCCCATAGTCCCAACGACGTTGTCTCTTCTATTCATACGAAGACAATACAGGGACAATGACTGAACCCTTGAGATTACGCGCAATCGTTGTCCTCATGTGAACAGGGCCCAACTTAGCCTAGTTGGGACCTTGCAAAAAAACTTTTTTGGGGCCATCTGTGCTTCACAATCTTTAGTAAAGAAGAACATTCATTAACAAAGGAAACGTAAAATAAAATTTCTATTCGATTTCCCCCCCGCCCACTTCTGTAGGGGCCCTGAGCAACTGCCCCGTATTCGCCTGTCTTAGTCAGGCCCTGCATGTGAACCCTTCTTAAGAGTAGTCTTCCAGGATCTCTCTAACTCTTGATTCTAGTAGGCAAGAACAGACTACTCTTATTCTCTTTCTTAGTGGGCACTTTAGAATTATGAAACATTCTGAGGATTATAAGCACTTTGTAGTATGCCTCAAGTTTCAAACGGAAGAGTCTTCATCTGATCACATTTTTACTTGCCTGGGCCTCTACGAGCAGGATCTTATTGACAATTTATGGTTCTATCGATTTCTTTAGGGTCAGAGATGTGTTATTTCATGGACTTGATACAGTTCTGTTATTCTAAGGAATGTGCAACAATAACACATCGCCAAATATTTCACACTAATAGATTTTTTCAAAACAATTGTTCGTTAATGGTATGGGATTAATAATACATAAATACATCAATCAGGGAGAGTACAGGATAGTTCTGCTGATTAGGACGAAGATTTAATAACTGCTACTTACTCTGTCTTTCAACCTTCCCACAAGAAACAGCTGCACTTGAGTCAAAGCATTTTTAACAGAATTCATGTTTCTCTCCACTTCATCGTCCTGAAAAAAGTTTTGTTTGTGACATTTGTATTATTAATATTAATAAAATGAGTTAGATCTTAAATAAGATTACAAATGATAAATATTACATTTTTTAGATGTGCTGTTATAATTTTGAAGATTAATCAGAGAGTTAACATTTCTGTGGAATCTAATAAGATTATTTTATAAAATGTAACTAAAATTTGTTTAAAATTCATTCATGTTAAAAGATAAGGCTTATTATTAAATAATTATGTCATAAAAATATATGTAGAATATTTTTTTAGATAAAAAAGCACTTATTAAGATTTTAAAAAATATATCTATCGTTAGACTTTTATTTAGATGAAAATATATTGAAGTTATTTCATTATTTATTAACAATCATTCAGATCAAAAATATTTATAGTCTTTTCTTGAGATTAAGAAGACTTTATTCGGTTAAAGAAAATATAGAATCTTTCGGGAATAGAGTCGAATAGAATCCATATAGAATATAGAATCTATAGAATCCATATAGTTTCGAATAGAATCCATATAGAATCTTTCGGGAAATTTAGTTTTATTCAAATCAAAATATACAGAATTTTAACTTGATACTAAGCATTCTTTATTAAAAAAATATCTAGAATATATTCTTAAAACAAACAAACAAAAACATTTAATCAGTTAAAAACATTAATAAAACTTTTGAAGTCTTTGGTGAAATTAACATTCATTCAGATCAAAATATGTGCAATCTGCCCATGATTTACATAACATTGGTTTTAGTTAAAAGGATCTAGATTTTTTTTGTGATAAAATAAGATTTATTTAGAAAAAAACATCAGGAATCTTAGGGTAAAAATTAAGAAATATTTACTTGGATTATTAAAACAAAATGTTTCTTACCTGCAAATAAGTGTGAGTGGCTACTAGTTTAGGAATTGAAATATATTCATCTCCACGTTGCAGTTGATAATCATTAAACACTGCTTCGAAAACATTGACTCTCAAACCTCTATTAGTTCCCTATAAAAACAAAATAAGAATAGATTTATTATTTTTACTTTTAAATGAAACGTTCAGAGTAAGAATTCCTATTCTTATTATAAGTCTGAAATTACTTTAAGTTGCTTTGGTGAATAATACTGTATTCTACTCAAAATTTGAAACAGTATTCACGAAATTATCTTCCATTTGATAGTTTTGATGTCCGGTAGTGGTTTTTACAGAGGAAGTTTAGGTTAATTTAGTTATATTAATGTCCCATTCTAAAGCAACACTAGGGTTATCTAGGGAAGGATCTCGTAATTTGGAACCGCAGTCAGATGACGGAGACGACATCTGAGATGGTACACCACCACAACACACCAGCGGGTGGAAATTTGACCTTAATAGATTTAAAGTGCAACAGGACTCCTTAACGATGAGTTTTGATGAAATCAGGTCTCGGATTTAAAACCCTATGGCTCGAAAACCGAACCTCACCATCAGGCCCTTTTTTACAGAAGAAAGGAGAAGATGAGAGTGATGATATAATGTATAGATTTTCCAAGTCTGTCACACTTGCATTTGTCTGGAGTGGTTAGGTTAAACCACTTAAGATAAGTTGAAAAAAAAAAACATACAAGTTGTTACAGAAATGAATACCTTTGCTCCTGAGTCGAAGTTGGACAAACTTTTGAATCCTATTCCACTGGCTTTTTATCTTTAAGTTGCTGCCAGGGACATGTGGAGAATTCAGATTCTTTCATTCCGCAATAGCTTGTAATTTAAACTGTTGGCAACTCATTTTTTGGTGACCCATGTGTGTCTTTATTCATCTGAGGGCAGTACTTTTTTATTTTATGAATGAATTTAGATTGATTTGTGTATAGAATCAGAGTTCAAGTAAGATTTCAGGGAATGTAAACTTTACTCTCTATCACTACAGATATTTATTAAAGTTTGTTCATTCAGCTGCATGATGATGCGTAAGGTTCACATTTATGTTTAATGTTATTATTTCTGTATTCATAGATACTGTGTAGCAACAGCAGTTTGTATTTATTAGTCTTCGCTACTTGTATTTGATATCGCATAAGAAATGTTCTCATTCTTTAATATTAATTAAATATTTATCCTGCTGACTGCGCTATATAAGAGGTAGTAATATTATATGAGGATTATCTTAAGAATGAAAAGGCGCGGCTGACAGAATAAGCATTTAATTAATATTAAAAGGCGAGAACATTTCTTATGCGATATCAAATACAAGTAGCGAAAACTAATAAATATAAACTGCTATTGCCACTCAGTATCTATGAATACAGAAATAATAACATTAAATTACAGTAATCTATTATAATAAAAATGCAGCTCGAAATGCGTTGCTAAGCGCAAAACTGGAGAACGGCTCGACCGATTCGGCTAATTTTTTTTTTAATATTTTCGTTAAGACACGAGGATGGTTCTTATGGAGAGAAAAAATTAAAAAACTTAGTGGAAAATAGTTAAAACGACACTTTTCTTACTTTCCCGCCAAAAATCTTCATTTCCTTCCCCCACACTGAGTGAGATAGCAGGAAGTAATAAATTATGATTTGTTTAGAAAGAAATACGCGGAGTCAGTTGGTTTTCATTCATAGATAACGGGATGTTTAAAAAAGAAAGAAAATACTTGCTTTTATGCAGTTGATTATACTGATTAAAAACATTCTTCTCAACGGACGTGAATATTATTTTCTTCGTTTTTATTCGATGGTGTTTCATTTTTTAATATTGCTATCGATTGTGTTCTGATATAAAGTTTTTTTGTTGTTCTTAAAGATAAAAATTCTTTTTTTTATAAATGCGACATTAAGAGCCCTTAATGTTTTAATGATATTCTTAAAAGGATTTATATATTAAACGATTCTTTTTTATTAATTTTTTTTGGTGTTTAGTCTGTATGGATATTTTATCTATTCCTGCTCAAAATAAAGTCTAGGCAGCGAAGAAAAAATAAATAAAAGGAAAAAAGGGTTTGTAGGAAGAAAAGTTATAAAGAAAAAAATATAGATAGAAAAAAAAGGACTTGCAGAAAAAAAGGAAGGGAAAAAAGAAACGAAGGATGTGTGTGTCACTATTATTTCCTCTGAGCGCGGCATTATAGTTTAAAGATAATAGAAACGACAATTATGTGTGAAACATTAGAGTACTTGCACTGGCACTCAATAAAACTATCTAAATTCAGTCAAAAATTAGAGAAGCAACCGCCTTTTACTTTCAATTAAATTATTTCAATAAATTTGCAATACATATTTAGTAAAAAAAGAAAAAGGAATTACTTTTCGGAAGGAAGTACTTAAGTATTTTACGGACTATTTTCTTTTAACAATGTACTCGCATTTATCCAAATGTCATCGATATTCTGAATAAAAATTGCGTTCGAATTCCCTTCAAACATTTCCAACTGTACCTGGGAATCTGTATAAAGTCTAAAACTGTATATGCAAATACCAACTACCTTGATTCATAATAGTAATGGGGAAATAATTTAATCATATGATAATTAAATCATATGTTAAATGATTGATTCAGCCATATAACTGCAATATTATTTCATTAGCCGCAACTTTTTATTTTCTTCAGTTGGTGTGGGGGAAGGAAATGAAGATTTTTGGCGGGAAAGTAAGAAAAGTGTCTCTCTAACCATTTTCCTCGAAGTTTTTTCATTTTCTCTCTCCATAAGAACCATCCTCGTGTCTTAACGAAAATATTAAAAAAAATTAGCCGAATCGGTCGAATCGTTCTCCAGTTTTGTGCTTAGCAACGCATATTTGCGATCCATTTTTATTAATATACATTAATGCGGCATAAAGAGCTCTTAATGTGTTTATTTTATTCTTGAAAGGATTTATGTATTAAACGATTCTTTTTATTTTCTAAGTGCTGTGAAACACGTACGTACGTTATTAGGCTACAAAAGCCCAATAACTTGAGACAGTACGAAGTCTGTCGGGGCAGCTAGTAATAACATTAAATGTGAATTTTATATTTAGATACTGTGTGGCAACAGGAGTTTATATTTATAAGTTCTCGCTACTTATATTTAGTATCGCATAAGAAATGTTCTCGTCTTATTATCTCGTCTCGTTTTATTAATTTCTATAAAAAATATTTATTTTAAAATAAAAACAACAGAAGGGGAAATTGATTTTTCTTATTATTTCTCGATGTTTTAAATTCCTCGGCCACGTAGAGATTCTTAACATCTTATAGTCGTTTCACCTGAAAAATTTGATGAATTTTCAGGTTTCAGACCACTTTGAATTTGAAAAAACAATGATTGATACTACGCTTTTCTGCCTGATAATTTGATTATATAACAAAGCGAAAGCGTAAATAAATAAAATTTATACACAATCATTACTTCAAAAATCCTGGAGTCTATCGAAATTTGGTCAAAAGAAAAGTTTGTTGGTATTTATTGAAAACTGCAGAAAAAAGAAACTTCACGAATTATTACAGGAATTATAGATCTATGTGTTAATGGATTCAATTCTTCAATGAGTTGATTGTCTCCCAATCTGTCTATTAGTATTTAGAAGAGCAAACAATACACAAAAGAAAAGAGCAAGATAAATGAAGCACTGATAATTTGTTATAAAAGTTAGCATAAAAATTGATGAAATGTATATGATTTTGAATCCAATCTGTGAAGAAAAGAAGTTCAAAATGTAAACTCAGTTATCTTCAATATAATTAGGTGGCAGTGGATAGTGCTAGACCCGAACTCGCAATCTGAGGATTAGTAGCCGAGTAATACGACCATTAAGCAAAAGTGACACTTCAGCTCGAGGGTTGTTATCTGGCATATAAAGCTTTCACCACAATACAATATAAATACAAAATAATAATTATGTTCTCTTAGATTACCTCACTTAAAAATGAAAATTCATTATTTGGGAATAGAACTTGTGGGTCAGTTAAAGCAATCCCTCCAAGGTCCTGAGGAAGCTCAAAAGTCGGCACGAAACTGCTTTGACGTGAAAGTTGGCATTGACCGTCAGTTAAGTTGTATTGGTAAAGGTAACCTGAAAATAGAAAGTTGATAAATTAGTAACTAAAATATGATAATACAAGTTTCAATTCATCATCAACCAATATAAATTTTTATGGAACCGAATTCTGTTTATAGAATCCTGCTTGACAGTTTAGGAACTACACTATAATTTAAAATCTAATATAAAACGATGATTTTGTGGTGACTTCCTTTCACCAACACCTGCTCCCACTGGGGGTGGGGGGTGGAACATCATAGTTGAAGACAAGAAACTACCAGTATGTCGGTTGGTTCTCGCGGCCCTGGTCGGTACAGATAAAGGTAAGGGTGGGCTGCCTTCCATCGATAAGAATCCATATCTTTATTTTCTATTATTTTTGTGTTTGTACATAGCATTCATTTTATTTTTTAAAGATGTTCCTTTTTTTTTTATTTCTGTCCTCGTCCCTAATATTTCTTTTAAAATAATAATTATTCTTTTAAATAATAATTCTTTTAAAATAATTAATATAAATTCTTTTAAAATCTTTTTAAAATACTTTTTTAGTATTTTGTAATCCCCCAAAAACTATAAGTCTGTTTATGTGAATAAGTATAAGTCTTCAGTTTCTCTACAGTAGTTAGCTTAATAAGACAAAGCCATTTCCCATTTAAATTTCAATCAGCTCACTGCTTTCGGCTTTTTTTAAATTCAATATTAAAATCCCTTACCAAATTTTAACCACTAAATGTCAGGTGGCGAACAACAGTCACAGGAGTATATAGAACAGGACCGAAATTTGAATGTATCTTCCACTTCATGTTCATTTCATTGTTTAAATAACCAGTTGATTATAGTTGCAGGGGCATGAAACGATGTTGTGTGTTGTGTTCCTCCCATCAATGAAGGGTCGTCATTCCCAAGGTAAGGGTTGTAGTATGGTCAGTGATGGATTTTAAGACCCAACCACAGTTCCCGCCATTATTGTTATTTTTGTATTTTATAGAAGACTTTTTAACATGCCTTGAAGCAGACCACAGTAGCCGATTATAGGTTTACCAACCTCCCTGCCAATTTACCATCATCTACTGGAAAATTTGAACAGAAATTGCACTTTGAGAGTAGCTTCGATTATACACGAATCTCAAACATCCTTCTGCAAAAAATTGCTTCTGACTGTTATTTCAGTAACTATTTAGTAAAAATGTAATAGTTTTTGTAATAGTTTTGAATTTCTATTTTGTACTTGCTATATGTATGTATATGTTTAGTAGTTAACTTTTATACCAATAAGTTGTTGTATTAACAGGCGCATCCTATAATTATAATCTTTAAAACTGTGGAGCAAAAATTTATCGGTGTAAATTTTCCATCTTCTAAATCATTATGAAACGTCAATCATGAACTCATAATCAGTAATAAATTAAATGAAAGTATATATTTATATTCAGAGATTAATTTTATTATTTTAGTTATTTTCTCCATCTCAGTCTTTAATTTATATATCATTTTACAAAATATTAGGGAATCTTGATATATTTATAAATGCTTATCACGACTAGGTTACGAGACGTTTATACAATCAAATTTTAAATAAAGTAATCGATTAAATAATTAATTATCGGTCAATTTAATATCTAGAACAATTCCTAGAGATGTTTAATGAGACGGCACCAACTAACACAGTTATGTTGTCTTTTGCAAAGAAATTTCGCTGTTCTGGTAGTGTACTGACAAAAGAAGGAGAGCGTGTTCAACTTTGAAGATCCTCCAAGAACTGCATCTCCATTACTGAATAGGTGTCAGATCAGTAGCGTCTGAGATCAATAGCAAATTCATTGGCTATTTGGCTACTTAGGTTCTGAACTTGACGAAAAAATGAAGGTTCTCGAAAACACAGGAAATTTGGCATTATTTATAATAGAACTCGTGAAGTGGGGATCCTTATAGGTTTTACAATGCCCTGTCTGAAGACCAATAAAAAGCATGAGACAAAGGCTGTCGAGTGAATTATCTCTTAATGGTTATCTCAGAGTAAGTCGCGCTGTACTATTATTTAATTAGCAATTTGTTCTCTTCTAGTATGTTATTGATTTCTGAAAGAATTGTATTTGTGAGCGCTTCTATATTCTGCTATCTGTGTTTCGTGACTTCTTGCTGAATATAAACGGAGTTATCCATTAACGCGCCAGTTGTACTGAGCTTTAACTGGACGTATTTTAATTAACGCTATAAAATCTATGAGACAGAGAATAGATCAAGTACAAATTCTTCCTGCGTAAAGTCTCTATATAAACAAATAAATGAACTGAATGTTATATCCATACCAGCCTCCCTTTATTATCCCGAGCAAGTTTTAAATTTAAATGAAGGTAAACGGATAGAATCTGCTTAATTTTAATACTTAATCATCTCGAACTGAGAATTTCGATAATATTGGGTTTGTTCAATTCAATTCTAAATCATGAAACATACGATGCGCTATGTCGAAAATCGAATACACTGGAGACAGCACGTCTGGTCTATTTTTGGGTGCAGTTTTGTTCCAAGGCGAGTAGTGAAAGGCTAAAAGCTGACTGCCTACGTCCAACGCCATCTAAAGCAAAGAAATGAGACACATGACATATTGCTTCATTTGGATGGAAAAATTATATATTTTTCTCTTATGTATTACTGACTTACACTGAGAGTGTTATAGTAAGTGACGAATTCATTTGGATCTCCGTTAAAATCCACAGTCTGGTAAATGACTTCAGCTTTGAACTGTAAATTTCCTTTTGAGAAGTCTGGAATCTTTGGGATGTCATCGTCATCAGAAAATACTCTTCGTTTGCAACCTCTTCCTCTTGGAAGCTAAAGAAATGCTTGATGTTATTATAGCACATATAAAGAAAAATTTCATTTATTTCAATAACTCTTTTGATGTATTGTTTAGCTCTCCTCTTGTATTGTTTATAAATTATACATGTCATCAAATATTACATAAGCGCATACATTTTGATATTAGAATAGTAACGAAATTTATCGTTTATTAAACCGGTGTCCTGGCACAGAGGTAGAGCGTCTTCCTGATGACTTGGACTTCCCGGGTTCGAGTCTCGGTCAGGGCATGATTGTTCTTCTGTGTTTTATCTGTGAGATGTATGAATGCCCAACCCCCCTGTAAAAAGAAACTGTGCAAGCGAATGTGATGACTGTGTAGCTAAAGTCGTACTCTCAGCCCTATTTGTGACTACTTCAAAATCATGAGAAACTTATTTCGGCTTAAATCCACTGATGCATCAGTGGGCTTGTCCATGGAAAGTGCCATTAGTAACAACAACAACATCGTTTATGGAAAATCGCAATGTTCTATCTAAGAAACGCGGCTGTAATAGATGCAATGTTCGTTTTGGCGGAATATGGTGCGACTTTTGGGGTACCACATTCTACGAAAAGTCCCACAAAGTCTCATTTGAGTTTCTACATGTGGATTTCTTGTGCTTTATGTTTCGCTATGCATTTCAGAAAAATCTTTTGACAACTTTTGCATTCATTTTATTGTATAAATATGGTATTTATATGAAAACTTTTTGATACTCCTAAATACTTTTAAATTTGTGAGAATCTACAATGCTACGATGAAGAAAACGTTCTTTAAAGAATGAATGTCTACTTCAGGAGTACATCGATTACATCACATTCTGGTTCCAGTAAGATGTTTATACAGTTTCGAAACGAAATTACTTTAAGCCACAAACTGAACTTCTGAGTAAGGTTCTGTTTTTCAAAAATATAATTTAACCAGTTATCTGTTTTTGAAAAGTATGCTCTTCATAAAAAAAAGTACAACTTTTTGAGTTATGACGAATTTATTCGTCAGGAGTAATAAATAATGACAATTTTAATTTGAATTACAATTTTAGTAAGAACGCAAACATATTTGTATATTTCAAGATGTTTAAACTATTTTGAGGCCAAGTCGGAATCAAAAGAACAACTAAAAGATTATTATGCTTTGTAGCATGCTTTAATCAATATCATATTTAACAGGAAATAGATGATGATGATCTCGTTTATAACAGAAATGGGGAGGGGATAGCAGTAGCATTTGAGGGTATGGGCACCTGAACACTCCAGGGCAGAAGTCTGACTTCTAGTTCATATACACACGCTCGCTCGTACAACCCCTTTTTACATGGGGGCACAATCACACATCTCAAAGATAGTACACAGACGAACTCATAGATAGTACACAGAAGCCATGCCCTAAGCGGGACTCGAACCCGGGACGCCCAGATCACGGGGAAGACGCGCTACCTCTGTTCCAGAACGCCGGCAACAGAAAATTAAAATAATAAATTAAATTTTTATGTTTCTTTTCGTTAATATGCAAAAAATTGTATGTCCATTTAAGTAAATGATTAAATAAATAAGACAAATAATAAACGTAAAAGTCATTTCCTTATAATTTAATTTTTTACTGCACACACTCTGTGTTTAATAAGTACACTTGTCGTCTTCCCCATGTCTGGACGCACCGGGTTCGAGTCCCGCTTAGGGCATGTTCGTTCTTCTGCGTTTAATTGTAAGAAGTGTAAATGTGACCCCTCCCCCAGTAAAAAAGGCGAGTGCAAGCGAATGTGATGAGTGAGTAGCAAAAGTAGTTTCTGCAATATCAAGCGAAATTTGGTCTCTCTTGGTCCTAGTTGACGCTACTTCAAAACAAGAGACGCTGATTAGACTTAAATCGCCAGACTATCTCAACGAGCTTGTTCATGGCAAGTGAATAACACACACAACAGTATAATAGTTATCGCTAAATTTTTGCGACACAATTTAGATACACATTTTCTGAAGAGCTCGAAACAGTTGAGGCCATTTAATTTAAAGAAAAAAGGAAGTATATGAGCACATTTTGTGTAATGAGGATTTCGCTTGATATTGCAGAAAATTCCTTTAATTCCATTGAAATAGCTCGGGATTGTTGCGCAACCAAAGTTATTGTCTATGCTGTGGTCGAAATCATGCTACATATAAAACACAGTGTAAAATGTGGCTTATATGCAGCATATACGCTATTGAAAAATA
>JAOUZG010011202.1:0-21726 GCA_026289955.1 Argiope argentata | reverse complement strand
AAGGTAAATATTTTTATTTGTAAATAAATTTAACATTTTGTCCAGGTAAAATCAACAGTTTAATTTTTGTTTTCAAGGTGAATTTCCATTTTTTTAAAACTTATATGTTATCTATATGTTTGAATAAATGTTACTTCAATATCTTTTTAAAATTAAATGATCTTTCACAGTTTACTGTGAAGCAACAGTTGTTTATTTGAGTATTATTTCAAAATTACTTATTTTAAGGATTAAACTTTTTCAGATTGACATTCATTTAATATATTTTCCCTCTATGAATTTTTAGATGATTTCGTATTTGATCCAGTTAATGAAATGGTCAGTAAAAGCTGACTTATATAAATTATGCTTAATAATTAACATGCACCTTTTTTAAGTAGATATAACTTTGCTATTTATCGTTTTAATTAACATTAACTTCATACTGTTATCATCTGTGGTTATAAAAATTATTGTATTGTATTATTTTATTTATTTTACAGTGTTAAAATTGTGATGAAACCATGGAGAATATGGAAAAGGAAAACAAGAATATATTTTCTTCTTCTTATGTTCCCTTTCTTTTTGGGTCTTTTTGTTCTTCTTTCTTCACAATCCAACCTGGTTGAGAAAAGCTCTGATAGAATAATTCAAAAATCAAAAAAGCAAATTGAGTATGTGGATAAAAGAGGAATTCATGTTATAGTTGGGCATTATATTGGAAATGAATTACCTTGGAATCCTACTCCTAATTTAACAGATGGTAAGGAATTTAATACAAATAATATAATTTTTTAAAATTTATAATTCATATTGATATATTAAAAATACCATAAGGCACTTTTCCATTAGCTTGGTACAAGCAAAATATTACCAATTAATGTAGAATTGTAGTAAATAAATAAAATAAAGTAGTAAATAAAGTAGAATTCCTCCAAATTTCTTTGGTGATTTTTCGCTTGCGCCTTGCTAATGGAAATGAACCTACCATAGTGTAATAAGCATGGGACAAAAAAATAAAGTTTTGGATTTTTTTAGGTATATTTGCATTTTAAAAATATTTTAGCAAAATAAAAAATTACTATACTCCTATTTCCTAAATTTGAAAATTATTTTGTAAGTATAATGTGGTTTATTTTCTATAACCTATCTCTAATAAAATAAAAGGGTTCATTTTTATGACAAGTTTACATTTATTAGCAATTTTGAATTAATTGAATACTTTTACATTCAAAAATGGAAAAAAAAATTGCAAAAATTCATATGATTAAAAATTAATGTCACATATGTTAGAATTCCAACATTTCCAAAAGTTACATATTTTCAAACTAATTAATGAAAAACATTGAAAAAATTATGTATTGAATTTAGCAGTTCATACAAAGGATCTGAGTTAAGGGAAAAAATAAAATTAAAGAAACCCACAAAAATTGGCATTTGTACTAAATACTGTACAGACTTTAGTTTCTGATATATAATTTCAGTTTAGTACTTCATGTATTACAATTCAAATTAGTGTCAAGTCTTAGAATTTTATGGAAAAAAAAAACTGAGGTTTTTACCTGCTACAGATATATATGGTATTTTTAATTTTAAAAAAAAAAGGAACTGTTTAAAGTAACTGGAAATAGAATAACTGTTTTGGTTTAATAAATTTTAGCAATGATTTTTAAATTGAATAAACCACATTTTTAAATTTTAATTAATAGCTAAATGGAAGATTTTATAAAGGGGATTCTTAGGAAACCATGAGTACAAGTTATCTATTTTATAGCTAAACAATAACTGAAAATGACCTAGCTGTTTTGAGATTTATTTAGAAAGAAACTATTTTTTGAAAAATGTAGTTTCTCTTGCTTATCCTTTAAAATAAATTTATGTAATTAAAAAAAACTGAATCAGTGGTAAATTGGCTATTTTGATCAATAAATTCCTCTAACTGTCCTTGAGCTGCACAAATCCCCCTTTATAGAAGAATTTATAAGAAAAATAGTGTAGCAAATGAAGGCCGTGGTGCAAACCCACGACCCTAACATATGTAGCCAAATAAAATATCCACAATACAAAAGTAATATTCGTATATCATAGATGTTATCTGACTTATAAAGTTAACCCCACAATACTCCCTCACATGCGAGTCAGCAAAGAGACGAACGATTTTATAGCACCAAGTGTTATGGCGAGCTTGTGAGTAAGTTGGCAAGTGAATGTGTGAGTGATGTGTCAAGTGAGTGTGATGACTTTGTTTGGCTGCTGAGTCAAGTGTATCTGACAATTTGTGGGTAGATGATGTCACGACACTTGCACAAAGTTACATAGTCAAGGTTACCAATGTAGCAGATGAAGCTCGATTTACGTAAAACTTTTCAAAACACATGTAAAACTGTCAAAAGTAACACGTTTGTATCATAGATGTTATCTGGCTTAGTAAGCTAGCACATTAGAAGGAGAAGTGGATTGATAAGAGGCAAAAACTTAAGTATGCTGCTGATTTCAAGCTAAGCATAAAATATGTAATTAGAAATTTTTTTGACAATTATTGCAGTAAATCAGCTGATCATCAAAGAGGGTTAATTGAGTAATGAAAATTGAGGGTGAGTAGAGATATTGGTATTAGAATAATTATCTTGTAATGTCAGCAAAAATATTTATTAAATAAGGGGAGGGGAAAATGACTTTTTTTGTTAATAAATTATTTTTGAAACCTGATTGTATTGGATTAAATGGATAAAGTATTTATTTGTACATAATAGAAGCTATTTAACTTTTTTTTAGAAATAATAAATCATAATGGTTATTCACCCATTCCTAATGCTGGAGCAAATGGAGATGCTTATTTTATCTTACCAGAAGAAAGAGAGAAAAGCAAAGCACTTTTTTACATAAATAAGTTTAATTTACTAGCCAGTGATCGAATTCCATTGAACAGAAGTTTGCCTGATGAACGTAGAATGGCGTAAGTCTTTTTATTTGTTTTATTGTCTTTGACTTTCAGGTGTACATAAAATTTCTCTTCATGATAACAATGCCTCTCTTCATAAAAACAATTGTGCATAAATCCACATTACAATATGTATTGCTTTCTGTTATCTTTATTAAATATTAAAAAATTCTTTTTTTTATGATAAATTATCTAGACATTACTGGCTAAGAAAAAAGATTTAAAAGTGGTGATATATGGAACTTTCTCTTTGAAGAAAGTTAAATATGTGTATATTTATGTGATCTTTTTATCTTTATTGTAATATGAAATTCGGATAGAAATCCAAATTGAAATGGGATTTATTTTTTATTCTTAAGTTGTTTATGTATAAAAATAAATTTTAAGTCCAGAATTTTTTTTATTTTACTTATTTATTTTAGTTCATTTCTTGAATGTAAGTAATTAACCATTTGAGTTCGGGAGAATATTTACCTTTATGGCAAGTGAAGCGCAATAGTGCTTCGCCGTACTCAAACGGTTAACATGCAATCGGCAATATGTAGTTAAGGGAGTATGACTTAAACTGAGCTTTTCAAAGTTACATTCATGCATTGACATTTACAAAATGGCTGTAATTATATTTTTACAGTATTTGTTCTTAAAATTTTAAGCATTTTGGTTTAATTTTATAAGTCTCTAAATGTAAATTTATAGTTGTGTTTCTTAATTTTTTCTTTTTATTACTGCAGATGCAGAGAAAAAAAGTATGACTTGCAAAAGTTACCAACAACTAGCATTATTATTGTGTACCACAATGAAGCCTGGTCAACTTTATTAAGAACAGTGCATAGCATTATCAATCGATCACCTTTGATATTAATAAAAGAAATTATTTTAGTGGATGATGCAAGTACAAGAAGTAAACTGAACTAATTATCTTTATTAAATAATTATTATTTACAATAAAAGTTTTCAATTATAAGCTGTGGTTTTAAAAAATGGATATGCCAACTTATAAGGGTAGATGGGAGGTTAAGGTGAATTAACATTGTTTTTGTTATAGCTTCAGAACACATCATTCTTTAAAAATAATTTGTATGCTTTCTTAAAAACTAAAAATTTAGATTTTTATTGTCTTAAATTTTATTTTGGTATGACAGTTCTGTAATTCTTATCAATTTTTTTTTCAAAATAATTTAAATGCAATTTTTAACAAGATCTTTAATTTGTTGGATTATTAATTTGCTTTTATTGTCGAATTAAATCTATCATTTGCGTCTTTTGTCACTGTGGAAGGTTATATTATAAAACTTGTTGTATCAATGTTTATATTAAATCATTGGTATTTATTAAGTATTATTAAAATTAGAGAAAGTTTTTTAATTATAATAAAGATTGAATATTTGGATTCAATAGCTGCACAATATTAAAATTATATGCATCTCGCTTTTTTTTTTTAGATAAATGTGAAATATATAAATGCAGGTAGAGAGAGGGGTTACAGTGGCTAGTTATATAATAATGCTTGTAAAAAGTCTTGGAATTGTACAAAGAGCTCCTTAAAATGGAACATATTTTTAATAGATTCTTTTTTTATATAGAATATTAATTATATGCATTTAAAATTTAATGACAGCAGATGTATCAATTACTTTTAAATGATTAAGAACTTTATAACTGAATGCAGTATAGCAAAATATAGTTTTCCTTGTTCTCTTTCTCTCTCTTGGCTCTTAACAGCTTGAATTATTCTCAGCTATAATTGCAATATAAGAAATATTTGAATAGATAACATAAGATTTATTCCAATAAATTTTTAAATTTTAGACATTTTCTTGTAATAATGTTGAATGAAAGTTTTATAAATCTGACAAAAATGCTTTTATTTTATTTTCTAACAAAAGCAAAATTTCATAAACATGTATAATAATTTTTCCTTTTTTTGGAGGGAGGGTAACATGCTTTATTCTGCATAAATATGTTTAAAGAAATATATTAACTGGGTATTAATGGAGGGATTCCAGTACTTAATTAGTATCTTTTTTTTTCCTGTTAAAATTTTAAATTTATTAACAAATGTTATAAATTTTCTCATATATAAAGAACACTCAATCTTCAAACTTCCTCTTTTTTTTATTTAATCGTTTAATATAATTTGACCATTTAAGAATTTTTTTAATAAAAATTTTAATTTTTGAATGGTTTATTGTATTCAAAAGTTCATAGTAAAAAATTACTTTGTAAAAAAGATTAATTACATAATTTAAATTCTTATTCCATTCATATATATATATTTGTGTATCTTTCTAATTTATAATGAAAATGGTAATTTATTATATATACCTCTTTTAAAATTGTTTAAGTATATATATATATATATATATATATATATATATATTCAAGTCTTATTTCAGGGTTTTTAAAATTATTTTTTTGTAGTTATAAGTTTTTACTATATGTATATTCTTGGGCAAATTTTAAAATGTATTTCATGTAAATATTGTAATTGTCGAAATATAATAATACTGGATTTTTTTTAAAAAAATAAAAAAATTTTATTTTTAATCTTTTTAGGATTTTTAAAAAAGCCTTTGGATGAATATGTGTCCCATCTTCCTGTTTCTGTTCAGATCATTCGATCATCTGTAAGAGTTGGACTCATTAGAGCACGTTTACTTGGAGCTAATATTGCAAAAGGGGGAGTTCTTACTTTTCTTGATGCACATTGTGAGTGTTCAGTTGGATGGTTGGAACCTCTCCTGAGTCGCATCGCAGAACAAAGGTATTAATTACATTTCTAGGAATTATTAAAAGATGCTTACATAATTGAGCAATAATTTTAAATTTATTTGATTTTTAAGTTCTTAATTTTTGTAATATCTAAAGCAAGACTTTTCCCCCCTTGCAATGTAAAGTCTACGTATCTTATTTCTTCTGCAAAAATATTCCATCTATAGTGAATGAAGAGTCTTTTGTATTCCAAGCATATGTTAGGGAAAAAGAAAAAACAAATAGACAAATTTAGAAGAATTATGCATTAGTAATTGCTTGATAAAATGTATTTCAGTTAAAAAATCATAAAGAATTTTTTAAATTGTGTTTTTGAATTATTTTCAGTTACTAATTTTATATTCTTAGAATTTCATGGATATGAACACTATTAATAATTTTGTAACTTCAGAGATCATTCATATTACCCTACTTGGAGTCAGAACTTTCACTTTCGGAAGTCCTACTATAAGGATGCTCATTAAAGAATAGGTTTTTAAAATTTTGTTAATTGAATTTGAATAAAATGTGTGAACTTTATTTGCTCTGATATCATCTGAATGAAATTTTTTAAACTTGCATTTGATTTTAATTTTCTAAAATTTGCTTATATTGGAAAATGAATTAGTGCATTTAGTTTAAAATGATAACATCTCAATAGTAAATTTTGTATTATGTTTTTCAAAATTATCAAAAATAAATTTTATCAGCCGTATACCTCATATTCTGATATATATCTGCTGTGTTTTAAATATTATTTTCCAAATTTAAGTTTATCTTACAATTTTACAACTGGACTCTTAGCAAAATAATAAAAGAAACTTTGTACAAAAAGAATTTGATTGCATAGTTTCTTTAAGATAGGAAAAAAAAGCTTCTTATTTTTCATTACTTTTTGAATAAAAATTGAGGAGCAATTATTATTATTTTGTAATAATCAGTAAATTTAAGGGGAAGAATAGAAATTGGGAAAACACTTCTTTAGGGACAAGATGTAGATTTTAAAGAAAGAGAAAAATTCCATATATTTGTTAAATATCATTGTAATGGTTCCTAAAAGAATGACTATCAAGATCTTAAAAATCTTTTAACTTTGTGAGTGCAAGATATTCATATCTTGCAAGCACTGGTGTATTATAAGTATTGTATAAATAAAAGATTGTGAAACTTTTGAAATTTTCAGAGTGTTATAAAATGTAGTTTTTGGAAATTTTAAAATCTGAATCTATATTACCATTATAAATGTTAAAGTTTGGATGGATATATGGATGGATGATGGGGTTCAATCATGCCAGAACGGCGTAAATTGCATGAAATTTAGCACAGAGATAGATAATAGTCTACAGAAGAACATAGGGTAATTTTTATTCTGGTTAATTGAATAGTAAATTTTTTATTAATTAACACATTCGCTGGCACCAAAATTTATATATCCATCCTCAGAAGCCGAATTTAAAAAAAGTGTTTTAATGATTAAAAACGTTCCTAGTATTTTAATAGTAAAGCCAGAAAAAAAGAAAAACCTTTTATTTTCGTGTTTAGTAAAAATAATGCTTCACTAACGTGCCACAAAAACCTCATCGTTCAACTTCCAAATCCGAACTAAAACTAAAGCAGTTTACTTAACTTAATCATACTCGATTGTCGCCCCAGAGCGTCACCGGCATGGGAGGTAGCGCCATGCTGTCGCGCCAGCGAATGTGTTAAAAACTAACCCCCCCTCCCCGCAAAAAAATAAATAAATCTGAAAACATCTGCCTGAGTTTTTTTTAATCATTTGTTTTTATTTTTCTATTTCTGGTATGCTTTTAATATTATCTTATCTAATGGAATTCTTTGTGATTTATTGTAGGATTCCCAAACAGAAAGCCTTTTTCATCAGAACAAAAAAAAAAAAAAATTAAAAAATTTAATTGTTTGTTTTTATTTTTCTGTTTCCATTTTTCATTTTAATATTATCTTGCTATTCTAAAGGAAGGTTCATTATATATTTATTCTTATGCTGTTCTTGTGTTAATATAATTCCATATTTCCTGTACATTTCTTTTGATTTTTTTTCTTGCTGTACATATTTCTTTAGCCTATTTTCATCATTTTCGATTAAATTTTAAAAAGTACTTTTATAGTTTCAAGTACATAGCTTTTAAGTAGTTTTTTCCCCACAATAATGATGCTAGATGCAACATGTTTTTGACCGTTTATTTCAAATTATTCTGTTTATTTTTGTAGTGTATGATACATTTAAAATTAAATATAAGTGCTTTTGATAAAAAAGTGAAATAGATGAATTGAAATTAAAATTTTCTAATCTGCATTGCGTATCTCAACTGGTGCTTAAAATTCATGTCTTTGCGTTGGCCCAATTGACATTGAAAATTTATCCTTGCATACAGTTTTGATAACATTTTACATTGTGATTAGACTCACATATACACATCAAAATTTCCAGGTGTAAAACTTAATGATAATTAAATATTTCTTTTTAAAATAATTATTACTTTTTTTAAATTCTAGGCTATTGCAAAATGTAATTTGTTTCACATTTTTCATTTCAGAACACGCATTGTATGCCCAGTAATAGACATCATACATGATGAAACATTTCAGTATGTGCGAAGTTTTGAATTGCATTGGGGAGCATTTAATTGGGAGTTGCATTTTCGTTGGTATCCTGTTGGGGAAAGAGAATTACTGAATAGAAGAAATGACTCAACAGTTCCATTTCGGTAAAAACAAGTATTCACCACCAATTTTTTTTTTCCATTTATGTAATATTACTCTTGATAATTTTTCTTTTTTATATTTAGGACACCTGTGATGGCAGGTGGTTTATTTTCAATTGATAAATCTTACTTTGAGGAAATTGGTCGCTATGATGAAAAGATGGACATTTGGGGAGGTGAAAATATTGAAATGTCTTTTCGTGTAAGTTGATACTTATTACTGAGTAGTAAACATTTACTTACATTCTAATAATGTTATATAAATTTCATTGTGGTATAAATAAAATGTTGCAAATTTTTTAAATTAGCATGACATTCATCTGGCTATATGCATTTTGATATTGGATTTCTAATGCATAATTTTTATTTTATGATTTTAAGATTATTTAACTTTTTTGATTTGCTAATCATTATAGTGTGAAAAAGAATGTTTAAAAAGTACACTTAGTGCAGATGGATAAAGTATGAAATATATATGCTATTTATTATAGTAGATTGTAATATTTGATTTTCTTTTATTATTCATCAAATAATATCTGAATGCTGCTCAATATTCCAAAACACACAAAAAAATCTGTAAATGCCTGTCATTTTAGAAATCTGATTATAAGTGTATGAAATATTTTCCTCATGTTAGAGTATGTAGATTTACACAAAGTTAATTTTTTTAATTGGCGCTACCCAATCTGAAATACATTCCAAATTTTGAACATTAAAATAGCTTGAATGTACATAATATTTTGCAACTTTGAATAAAGGATTTAGTTATTACCATTTGAAATGTCTTTCCAAATTCTGATCAAGAATCCCCATTTTTTTCTGTATATTTTTGAAGATTTAATGAATATTTAACAATAATCTTTTTAATAATATTTTTCAAATTAAAAAAAACATAAATGGGAAAAGAAGAGAAACAACATTATACATTATGTTCAATAAGAGAAATGCACATATTCTACTCCTCTTATATTTTTTTTAAATGTAAACCATTGGAAAGACAAATGGGGAACTGATTACACTTTTAGAAATTTTTTAAAAGATCTTTTATTAATATTATTAATAATAATAATAAAAAAGATTAAAGCAAATTTCTCTACAAGATGAAAACTCATATAATATAAAGTAAATTAGTTAATAAAATGTAGTGGCAATTTCTTGTGTACACTGTTACTAGGCTCTGAAGTATTACATTTAAAAAAATGAGACTAATAAATGCTTTTTAAAGTTTTGGTGAAATATTATTTAATATTAATTCTAGTATAAAATAGGTTAAATATAAAAAAATACTTAAAAGATTTAAAGTATCATTTGATAGATTCATGAAGATGCTAATCAAGCATAAATTATTTTTAATATATATGTTGCAGTTTTTCTCCTTTAAATCATTTTATCATATGCGTCTGTAAAATTGGATGTTTACATATTTAACAATATGCTGATCTAATTTAACATTGCTTTAATAAAAAAAAAGGTGAACTTTTTTAATGCTGGTTGTTATTATCTTATGACTTTTAGCACTTAAAAAAAGGAATAGAAATATAGAAATAAGCTAATTAAGATGAAATTCAAACTATTTTTTGAATGCCACCAAAATGCGAAGAATAAAACTGTTGAAAAATAATTTTAGTTATAACTAAAATTATATACATAATAATATGAGCACTTTCGTGACATCGTTGTTGTTATTATTTCTGTTTTCTTGCATTTTCACTTTTATTTTTTAATCCATATTTTTTTTCTGAGATATGAAGGAAGTAATATAAAAAATAATACAATATATGAGCATTTGGAAATATAAAAAAAACATTACATTTTATATTAAAATTCAATTTTAGACTGCAGCACTTTTTTTTTTCACTTTTTAAAACTTTTGGTAACTATTCTATTTAGAGGATTTTCACTAATCATTTAAATAATGAAAAATTGGAATTTTTCCTATGTAAAATGTGTAGACCATGCAAATATGAATTCATAAATAGTCACGTGCCCATGTAATTAAAATATTTTTTTAGGAAGACATATTTCAAATTTGAATATAGTATAATTTATGTGCAATAAAAAGTGTTATAATTCTTTTCTGATGGTTTACCTATTAATTTGCTTTATCAAAAAAAATAATAATTTTCTAACTAATCTAATTTGATTAGGTATGTTATGCTAAACGCATATTGTTTCTGTTTCTTGATTTTATCCCAAATTATTATCCGGATATATAAATACTTTTGATCTTATAATGGGCTTTATTAGGTTTGGCAGTGCGGCGGAAGCATAGAGATTGCACCTTGCTCACATGTTGGACATGTTTTTCGAAAATCTTCTCCATATAAATTTCCTAGACCTGGTGGAGTTGGTGCAGTTTTATATGAGAATCTTGCTAGAGCAGCTGCAGTTTGGATGGATGAGTGGAAAACATTTTATTTTAAAATGAATCCCGGTAAAAAAAATTTCATGGTTTCTTTCCCTTATCCTTCTTTTTAACACTTTCCTCTTTTTTTGCCTTTTTAAAATTGATCCTAAAAATTACCCTTTAAACAAAATTAGCTCTGACTACAAACTAATTCAATACAATTTTAAATTTGTTGCAAAGTATGTTCATAAACTCCTTATTTTATATAGATTTAGATATTTTTAATATTGAATGATGACTGTTGTGAGTAATTATAACATTCCAAAATAGACCATGACTTAAAACTGCAAGCATGTTGAATAAGAAATGTTTTTAGTTTAGTTGCCAAATAAATCAAACATAAAAAATTAAATTTTAGTAATTATAAATTATTAGGTTAATTCTAATGCTTGGTTTTTATCTATTTCATTATGTTAATTATTACAATGCATACTAAGAGTAAAAACGAACTATGTTACATTGAGGAATTAAAAAAAAGGACACTGTTTATTATTAAAAGAAAAAAAATATTTGTTCATGCCTAGGCTGGGTTAAACAAATATTAGAAAAATATTTTTAATACAATGCCTTTTTCAATGCAGTTGCCCCCTATATTGAAGCATTTATCTTAGCAAGTCATACCTTTGTCATAGCAAGATGTAACCTGCTATGATGGTGAAAAGAATGGGAAATGTGGAAAAAGGCAGTATCATAATACCGAATATTTGATTCTGCTTAATCATCTGCTCAACTTTTCTAAACAAATTGTACTCAATTGAGGACTTTTATCCATTTTTTTCTTTATCTTGAACATTTTCATGATATTTGTTTGAAATTTCGCATAACCTACCACCTTACAATCAAATCAGTAATTGTTTTCTATTCTTTAAGTAAAACTGATTGAAATTTACTAATATATCTGTTGAATTCATTCATTTTTGTTTCCTAGCATTAAGAAAATGGATGGTGGAATGAAATTCACATGCATTGGAATATTTAATTTTTTAAAACATTTTAAATGCTTGATATGCAACTATTGCAATACTCAGAGCTTTAAAAAAATTTTCTACAGTTTGCCAGTGAGTCAGCAAAGTGCATGTTCATGTGTAAAATCTTGTAAGTAGCACTCCTATACAAAAACTGAAAATGGAATATGGTTTCTGGGTACCCTTCATATTAAAAGCATCTGTTTAAATATAATTATCCAGATACATGAATGCTACATAGGCACGGGTCTTGATAAACAAACAAACAAATACATACATTTCCATATAGTCACCATATAAAAAAATTAAACTGTCATTGACAAGCTTATTAAAAGTAGGACCCTGTAATGTTCATTATTTGAGGCTTCAAAATGCCTGAATTCACTACTGGCTGTGAATTTAGAAGCAAAACATTAATTTGAAGTTTACATAAAAGGGCATAAAAAGCATTAAGATCAACTGACAATTTATTAGCATTGTTAAATTTGTTATATTTCATGAAATTGAAGCATTTATATAAGTTTGACATATTTAAGATAAATGTGATATTCTGAAATTAAAGAACATATATTTTTCTGTTTAAAAATTTCTACTAACTGCATTTGCCACCTTACTTAACTGCATTACTACCTTAACTTGAATTTGTGCTACCTTCTTTGGTGCCACCTTAACTGCATTTGGGGTCTCTATCTTTGCAGTCTCAAAAGATTTCCATTGGTATATGTATATAAAGAGTATTTTATGTTGTTAAAAAATTTGTCTACATTTTAATTTGTGAATGATTGTTTTCATTTAATGTAGAAGCAGCTAAAACAAACCATAATGTAGATGTAGATTCCAGATTGAGATTGCGAGAAAGACTTAACTGCAAGAATTTCAAGTGGTATTTGGAGAATGTTTGGCCAGAACATTTTCTTCCAATGGATGGTAGATTTTTTGGGAAGGTATCCATTCTTGTGAAATCAATATTTTTTAAAATCAGAATTTTCTTTCTGCTGTTTCATGTCAGACTTTCTTTTCATTTAATAATTTCTCCTCTCTTGTTTCTGATATTCCATGATAATACATTCTTAAAAAAAATTTCTTAACCACTTTTTCTTATTTTTTTTTTCTCTCCAAAGATGTTATTCTTCTGTTGGAAGATTATTTAAAATGGTTTTTATTATGTTTCCTAAATTGATATGAATACTGTGCTATGAAAAACAATACTGTGCTGGCTTTTATTTTTTATTATATTCAAATGTTTTGAAACATCTATATGCATTATCAGTTACTTTTTGACATTTATATGTGTGTTTCTGTTGAATCACTAGGGAAATGTGTTTAAAATTCATGAATATTCATCTTAATTCGATCATCTTTTTTCCTGAAGATTTATATATATGAAGATTTGTAGAGGTGTAGTAGAATTTAATTGTTAACACCTTCAGTCTTACTTCATTGCATTGTAAAAAATATTATTATTAAAATTTATAGATTTAGTTTAACTTATTGTTGGTATTCAGTTCTATTAAAAGATGATATTAGGTATAGAAATGTTATTTTTGTTTGTAATATTCTATTTTAAATATTTTGGTCTCTTAAAATCTTAAATAAGGCAAAATGTATTTTTATTCTGTAACTTAAAAAAAATAATTATATTTTGGAAATTCATTTTTAGGAGTAAGTAACAGTTTATTGATATTCATATGCTTTTTAAAATTATTATTTTAACAAATATTTAATTCTTTTGTTTAAGATAAGTTTTAACTGAACTGAATGATTATATACTTATTGAAACAATATTATTATAGGCTTTATGATAATGTTTCAGATAAGAAATTTAAAGAATGGAAAATGTTTCCAAAGAGGAGGTTCTTCTCAACATTCAGTTGGAAAAATGAAACTAGCAGCATGTGTTTTTGAGATATATCCTAAGCAGGTATGCTAGATAATATTTTTAAAACTTCATTTTAATTTTTGTACATTATTTTAAATTCAATTAATTTGATATTTTGATGATTAAGTATTTATTCTAAAATATTACTATTATTACTTAGTTTTAATTTTTCTTTCATCATTTAAAATCTATATTTACTGCCTAAAAGAATTCAGTTTGCATGTCTTAGTAGAACATTGAACATATCTATTGAACATATGTTTCTAATTCTTAGGTTGCATTGTAATTTGTATACATAAGCTATGTAATTATGAATATGATGATTGTATAACATAAAAAAAAGAAAGAATTCATTGATTAGTAGTTTGGAAAAATGTATGTAACAGGGAAAATCTACTTCAATTTTTTTGTATTTTGGCTTTCTTAATCTAACCATGGAAACTAATAATATTGAACAACATTTGTACTATCTGTTGAATTTCAGTTGAAAATCCTTTTCTAAATTTATAACATTTTGTTTTACTGGCTTTTTCTACTGTTACTCCCCCCCCCCCCATTTTTTTTCTCAATACTGTGTCTCACACACTTTTCCCCTCTATTTTTTAAACTATAAATATAGTCATGGAATAAATATCACCAGAATATATATTGTAAAATTTGAATATTGGAATTTTGAAAGATGAAACTTTTACAATATTTTCAAATTACTTTAAAATTAAAACTTTTTCAGTTTTCTAAAATACCTATATCAGTAATGTTGAGATTTGTCTTGTAGAGTTCCAAAATTTTAATTCAATTCACATAGATTTTTTTAAAAACTCATTTACTCAAATTGATTACTTGGATTAGAATTTATCACAAATTTGTATACATGGTATAAGTAGCTTTCTTTTCTGTTTCTAAGGGTATTTCATCATTTTCTTCTGTGTTCATTAATTACAACTAGGCTTTCATGCTCTCTGTGCAATTTCCTCTGCCAAAAGAATGTCATGAAATTTAACATTTAGTCCTGTCACCTTCTTTATTATATATGTATAAGATTAGCAATATTTTCAATTATCGATATTTCATGTTATTTAATTAGTTACATTTTTTATTATTCTCAGATTTCTAGATGAATTGATGTTTGAGCATTTTTTCACACTATCTCTTGGAAATACATCAATATAATTTTTCATATATGAGTGATAAATTCTTTTCTATGACTCACAGTTTATGAAGTCTAAGTGTGATCAGATCTGTTGTTTTTTGAGAAATACCTTCATTTTGTAATCTGTCTCTATAATAACATCACTGTAGAAAGTAACTCCAGAATAAATATAACAAATCATTATAACACATAGTAACAGAATAATGTCACTTTTATGAAATAACTTAAGCATTTTCTCGCATAGGTGTTTTGATTTCCCAAATATATGTTAACTCTTTGCACTCGGTAAAGTAATTTGATGAATAATTATTCATATACAAGGACTTGTTTATTACTCCGTGTGTGTGTGTGTGTTAAATGAATTTATTCTATCTTTTTACCATCTTTAGGTATTTTCAATAATAAAAATTGAAACATACATAAATAAAACATCAAAATGATGTACCATCTTGAATGATACCCAAGAGGCACCATCAAGTGCAAAGGGTTAAAAACGATAATAATTAATGTTTATTAATATACTTTGACTTCATCTATTATAATAATCCAGATTCTTATTAACAGTATGCATTCCCCCCCCCCACAGCTATTTATATTTACAAAGAAAGGACAAATTATGAGCGATGAATCTGTTTGCTTGGACTCTCCTGAAGGAGCTGAAGACACTTATGTTGTAATGTTAGCATGCAATGAAATGTTGCGCCAAAAGTGGGCTTATGATCCAACGGTAAGATTATATTAATATAAAAGTCTATGATGCTTGCTAATTATTTTTACATTGATTATGCTAAAATGCTACTCATTTCATTCCTTTAATAGATTAATAAACTAAATGTGTAGTAAGTTGTGGGAAATGGGAAAAAATGAAGATTTTCTGATTGCATATAATTTTTTTACCAAATAAATTGGCAAGACTTGTACTTGATTGCAATAAATATTACAAAAAAAAGGGAAAACAATTTATTAAGTTTAATTTGGAATTTAAAATAATATATACATGGCTATTATCAGATTTAATTACATAATCTATGCAGAAATAAAAATAATTAACATCACACATGACACTAAAAAGAAGTATCTTTGTACAACCAGCTTAAGTGTGTAGCCACAAATCAAATATAGTTATGGCCCAACAAAGACCCATTTCTGCTATATCATGCATTTTAGCGGCTGAAAGTAGAAAGCGATTGAGCCGCCCGGAACAAAATGTAGGCCTAGAATAGGGTTCATTTTTTCTTATCATATAAGGGAATTTACTTGGGGGAAAATAGATGAGTCATTTACTTGGAATTGTGGCAACTCAAGTATGTAACATGCAAATCAAAGATTTTCAAATTATTCTCTATTTTATGCACAAACATAGTCAATAACATTGGCAGTTGCACATGTATTAAAAAATATTATGCCTATAATATTCACTCTCTTTATATTCAGAATTTTAATAAGGATTCAAACATGTTAGCAATTTATTAAATATACAAGATTATTAACTAAGAAAATGAAAGACGGAATTATAGAGTTAAAATACTGCTAATATTAAATTGTAAAATTTTGATTTAATCTTTAGAACTGGATCTGAATAAGATATTGTTAGTATAGAATATATACTAATAAAAAAGGCAACTTTTAAAATGTGTTTTTCTGTAATATGAGAATTTAAGTAACTTAATCATTGTTTTTTTTTAAATGTTGATTTTCTTACAGTTAGAAGTAGAAACTTATTTTATCTTCAGAAATAAGCAGATCAATTAATTCTTAATCATGTATTCATGAAAATCTTTCTGGTGATTGTCATGATAAAACTTTATTCTTTAATATTTTGTAACTAAATAAAATAAATCATAGAATAAATGTTGTGAAAAATAGGATTTAAAAACTGTTCTGTAGGAAAGCAACTCAATGTACTCAAAAAATGTATACAAAACCAAGATAAAGGGAAGACATGTTTTTAGTTAGTTTTTAATGAACTAGTGAATATGTATTTGCATGATCATCACTAAACATCTTGTTGCTGTTTTCTTCCCGAAGTTCGAGCTATTTTTCATTTTTTACTACAATATCTTAAAATATAATATTAATAAATTTTAGCCATCTCACTTTTTGATTTTTTAAATTTTATTATTTGTTAATTTTAATTCGAAAAAACAAATAATTTGTTTATTTTACAGAAACAGATTCTTGTTCATGCAAAATCAAATTTATGTCTTGATATACCTTCCAAAACTCGACCTGAAGCACTGACTTTACAAATCTGTGATGGCAGTTCTAATCAGAAATGGCTTTTTGAAAATGTCGATTGGAAAAGTTAATTTTAAAATCTGGAAAACAAATGAATTTTTTAAAACTTTTTTATTTGCCATTTAATCTTTCATTTTGCACATTTATTATTCCATAACATAGCTATTGCTTTACTAATTATATATTTCTTTGTACAGTTTCCAATTTTTATTTAAAACACAATGTATGTGTTTTGTAACATTCGTACATTTTCAAAGTATTTTTAGTTCCTGGTATTTAATGCTTGCTGTAGTTTTATGTTTTGTCTTTGTTAAATTAATATTCAAATATATTACACAAAGTTTTCAAATGCTTTGTTTAATTCCAGTTTATATGCAAATGAATTGCTGCATATAAATGAAATTTTTAAGCTATGAACTTTTCTACCAGTGATTTCAGAAATTAGGAAAACTATTGTTTCCCTTCATTTTGAAGTCTATATGAAATTTATTTTATGGAGACAGATAAATATTTTTCTACTATTCTATTTTTTAAAAAAAATCTTCAGTGATTAAAATAAGGTTTTCTGTACAATTTTATAAGTTTTATATATATATATATATATATATATATATATAATCACTTATTAATTCTACTTATAGTCTACTTATAACTGCTTATATTTAAGCAGACTGACATTATTTATTTTTTAAGTAGCTAAGAATTATATGAAATTATAATCTCTAATTTTACATTTTTCTGTGGTTTGGAGTTCATCTGTGTCTTAATTCTTTAAAATGTGAAGTTAAAATAGGACTGCCACAGTATTTTTAAAATACATCATTGCTCATTTTTTAAACTGAAATATTTTTAATCACAAGGTACACAACAAAGTAATGAAGCTATAATAATCAATACTTTTTGTAACTATTTTTAATGAATGTTATATTTTTAAGATTTGTTGTTTGACAGTTGTTTTAATTGTTATGAAACATTATACATGTGAATATTTGTTGTGAAAACTAACTAATGTGATTTAAGTTACTTTAATAGTATTTTCTACATTTTTCCATGTATTAAATTAAGCTTTTTAAATCTATCAGTTGTCTCTGATTATAACAAATAGTGTGGGTTTAACCCCAATATAATTAATTTTTAATAAAAACTATTTGATTTGCATTTAATTATTTTTCACACATTTTTTAAAAATTAAATTGCAAGATAGCTTTAAAACTTTGGGGAGGGGGTAGCCCTTAGTTCAATAAAAATGAAACAATGTATTTTTGAAGTTCCTTATAGTTCTTTCTTCTTTATCTAGTGTATTATTGTTGTTTTTTATTTCTTAAAATTTGTGATAAATAATGTTTTATACAAGTAAATAATAAACGATGTTTAAAAGTTTCGATAAGCATAGTTTTATCTTAGATAAGTAATGAAATTATCCTCCTCCTGTACATATAAAGTTGCAATGCATTATTTATTTGTTGCATATTTGTTACTGTTTGTTAGATCTGAGGCATTATTCAAGTTAGATATGGTGCTGGTTTTATATTTACAATTTTTTTGTTTGTTAATTATATTCTTGTTTTTTAATTTATACTTTGACATTCCATATAAATACTTCATGCTGTAATATTTTATGTAATTCTTTGATATTGATATTGCTAATTTATGAAATATTAGTTGTTTCATAAATGGTGATGCTTCTGTTATTTTTAAACTTTTTAATGTTATTTTTTAAAATAAAAATTTTAAAAAATGAAGACTTTTTTTATTTATTTTTATTATATGATCTTTGATAATTCAGAATAAATTAACTCAAAGGCTGATTTGACAAGTAATTACCATTTAAATGCATGTGGAATGCCAAAATTTTTTTAATAAAATTTAACATTTAATTTGCAATGTAATTACATAATAACTAAAGCATTACTGAGGGAATTATTAAATTCATTTCAGTAGAGTCACAGTGGCCTGGTAATGAAGTCTGGACCTCAAGATCTTAGGTTTGATAATTGATATTAGCAAAGACCTAATGTATGTATATGTGTGGTGTAAGTTACATCTTCATGAGAAATATTCTGGTGTGGTGTAAAATTTTTGAGATGAAAGTGGGACATGCTGGCTGTAAACTTGTCCATCTTATATGACTATGGTTCAAAATGATTAAATTCACCAAGAAACTGCTGTAATCTATTTCATAATAGGACCTTAATAAAAAATCCAGCCTATTACAGTCTAAATAATTGATTAACCAATCCAGCTACTATGTTAGAGTAACACATAATTAATGATATAATAAGTACAATATTTTTTTTCTGTGGTTGCCATAAGTGATAATATAAATGATGTCAGGGGCATGATATTTTCCTGTCCTATTATAATATTTCACTTTAGAAAGTGGTGTCAGTGCACTATTGTTTTCTCTTCATGGCACCTTTAAAATTGACATCTGGGGAGTTATTACCTTTCCTCATCTCTTCAGTCGTTATACCATGGTCAGCTGATGACTTGTAAGTGGTGTCTATGTTATGTAAAATAGCTACGATTTATACTGTGTATCTTATAAGCGATACACTGAGGTCAAATTATTGGCATCAGATTGAGAAAGGATAAGTGTGAGTTCGTTTAATCTATTAAAATTCTGTGGTTTTATGTTCTAAATTCTATGAATAGGAGTGATATCTGCTCATGTGCAAGATATTGTCTCATAAAAATTGTATTCATTTTAAATATAAATCGAGACAAAATTTAAGAAATATAATCAATGGAATAAATCATAGTGCCGTCAGAAGTAATTTAGAGTTTAATATTCAAAATATTATATATAATATAATTATTTATCTACTCCGAGATGCGAACTGTTGACTTGCGAAAACACTGTACCGTAGAATCATCAGGTCATACATCTTTCGAATGAGGAGGAGATGCAACCTTCTCATTCATAATTAACTATTCATAATTTTAAAAAATGCGTTTCTGGTCTAAAGGTACAATACTATGAATAGAAGTGATTTGTGAGTATGTGCAGGACATAAGCATTTAAATGTTTGTAATAATTTTAGACATTTTGTGACAAAACTTTATTTTAATGATCATAATAATTGGAATAAAGTATGGTAACTTCAACACTACTTCAGCGAATATTACATAAAATAAATAAAAAAGATAACAAAATATAGAAAACTATTCATCGGCTCTGAGATTCGATATGAAGGGCAGCGAAATGCTCGGAAGCATTCTGACGCTGTCCGTCTGCCTCGCATCCTTCGAGTGCAACGGAGATGAAAACTTATAATTTAAGATTACTTCACATAATATGGGGGATTTCTGCTCTAAAAGCACGATGCCATAAATTGGGGCGATTTCTCCGCATGTTGAAGATAATGACATTTAAAAAAATTATTAATTTTAATATGAAATTTTATTTTTTGGAGTGTAACCAATGCCATAATTCGTACAAATATTAGAATGACTGTGGAGAATAACATTCAAAAGAGAGAGAGAATATATAAATTATACATTTGCTCCGAAATGTGAAATGAAAACCTGCAAAATGCTCCTTAAATCCAAGCTTTTCAATCCGTCAGGATTGGAATCTAATTTTCGTAATTTCAAGTACGACAGATTTTCGGTTTGAAAAACATTTCTATAAAATTGATGATATTTCTACGCATGTGCAAGATACTGACATTTGAAATTTTAATTAAATTTATGGATATTTTAAGATAAAAAGAATTTTAGGAAGTAAAAGCTATGGAATCTTAGTATCTTAGATTAGTTTCGAGAATAATATTGAGAATAAATAAGAAAAAGAATAAAAATTATATATAAAATTATTCATCGGCTCCAAGATTCGAAAAGATATCCTGCAAAATGTTCTGAAATATTCAACCATCCAATCCATCATGCCATATATCCAACGAGCTACAAGGAAATATAATATTTGAAGTTCGATTAACCATTCATAGTTTGAAATACGATGGGTTTCAGGTCTGAAAGCAGAACTTTCTAAACTGGCGATATTTCTGAATATGCAAGATTCTGACATCTAAAAGTGCATTAATTTTATAGATATTTTGAGAGAAATTTTTATTTTATGGCGTCTAACCATCGGAAAAACTCATAGTAACTTTAGAATTAATTTAAGTAATAATATTCGCTATAAATAAAAAAAGTGAAAAGTGCATAAAACTGTTCATCGGTTTCGAGATTCGAATTGAAGACCATCTTTTCAATCCGACAAACCACGCTTCATTCTTCGAACGAAATGGAGTTGCAAATTTCTGAGTTTTATAAGCTTTTCGTAATTTAAAGTATTCGAAAGTGTTCGGAGCATTTTTTTAAGAAAAAAAATTGCTGTAGACATACTTAACCATATTTGAAAACTATTCAAAATTAGAATTTTGAAACTATTCAAAATTAGTAATAGGATGTCGATATTTGAAATAAACATTAAAACTATTTGAAAAGTGGCATTTGATAGCGTAAATTTAAGCAAATTTTCTAAAAATTTCAAATGGGCTACACCAAAAACTGTTTATCTCGTCTAAACAATACTTGCACCAATATAAGCTTCATAGTTTTCTCTTGGAAATGAACTGCAATTTTGCGGTAATAAAATTAAATAAAAATTTTAGAACCAATCGAAGATTTATCACGAAATTTCTATCAAATTTATGACGTTATTATTCAAACCATAAGCTGTTTATAT
>JAOUZG010011199.1:4333-16577 GCA_026289955.1 Argiope argentata | reverse complement strand
GGTTCGACTGATTCGGCTATTTTTTATAAAAATATGTTCTTTCTTTAAGACATGAGGAAGGTTCTTAAGGAGAGAAAAAAAAACCGAAAAAACTGCAAAGAAAATAGTTATAACGCCACTTTTCTTACTTCCCCGGCAAAAATCTTCGTTTCCTCTCTCCACCCTCACCAAATGAGTAAGATGGCAGTAAGTAACAAATTTTGGCTCATTGAGAAAGAAATGCGTGAAGTCAGTTGTTTTTCATCTATGTATTCTTAGAAAATAGAAGTTTAAAAAAGAAAGAAAGAAAATAATTGCTTTTATGCAGCTTATACTGATTTAAAACTTATTTTTCTAAACGGATGTGAATATCATTTTTTTTTTCATTTTTATTTGATGATGTTTCATTTTTTCGTGTTTCCATCGATTGTGTTCTGATTTAAGTTGTTTTATTGTAGTTATTAAAGATTAAAAATCTTTTTTTATATATAAACGCGGCATGAAGAGCTCTTAATGAGTTTATTTTATTCTTGAATGGATTATTTAATCTATGCCTGCCCAAAATAAATTTTGGGCAGGTAAGAAGTAAAGAATAAGAAAGGAAAAAAAAAAAGATTTGTAGAAAGAAAAGAAAATATGGGTTTGTGTATCATTCAAAGTGAAATCGTCAGTGAATTAAAAACATATAATTCAGTTGTTTGTGCAATGAACCAAGATGATATTGTCAGTTATCCGCCAGAATTTTTAAGCTCACTGTATTTCCCGAGTTTGTCGCCTCATAATCTTCAATTAAAAGTAGGATCGGTGGTCATTTTGTCGCGAAATATCAACCCACCCCGTCTTTGTAATGGCTAGCAGTAAAAACATTACTGAACAATGTGATCAAAGCAACCATTCTAAACTGAAAATATAAGGGAGAAGATGTGTTGATACCTCGCATCCCGATGGTACCAATTGCAGCACCATTTGAATTTAAACGACTGCAATTTCCAGTGCGGCTTGCTTTTGCTATGACCATAAATAAATCCTAGGATCAATCGTTGAGTTTTTGCAGAATTAAGCTTGAAAATCCATGCTTCGATCATGGATGGTTGTCTGTTGCCTACTCCCGCGTTGAAAATAAGTCATCTTTATTTGTTTAAGCGCCAAGAAAGAAAATATATATATATCGTGTACCATAAATCATTACAATGAAAACATAATCGCATTATTACTTAAATCTTTAAATGTACGAAATAAAAAACATTTTTGTAAGTAATGATTGTTTATTATTAAGGCATAAATCATTAAATGAAGTGATTCCTGTGAAAACCGTTTTATTTTTTTCTTTTATTAGACTACGAAAGGCCAATAACTTTAGACAGTACGGGGTATATATATATATATATATATACTTAGATTTTTTTACATTTGATGTATCAGAATTTTCATGTTTCTAAATTGCAACAAAATAATTCGTATTGTCAGGAAAAAAAGTCAATCTAAAAACACACACATTTAGCTACATTTAATCGATAACTACTCAAAAAACAAAAATATTGACATTCTTGGGAAATACCAAGAACGAAACAAAGTATATTCATTCAAAGATCAAAATAACACCGGCGTAGGATCTCTCTGAGTTGATGTGCCAAACTTTAGGAATAGGTAAAATAAAAGATTCAAAAGTCCGTTAACATTCGAAAATTCAATAATTCGAAAATCTATATGGGTAGAAAGTTAAAAATTCACACATGTACATGAAATGACATGGGGTTTTATTTTAAAAAAATGATTACAAAAAATATCGAAGATTGGTTATCAGTTGAGTTGTGTCTCATGAAGCCCATTTCACACACCGAGGTTCTGTCAAGCCGTGACCGTCGAGAGATAAGGCCTCAGTGTTGCATCGTGACGTCATCGTCACTAGGGTTAGTCTCTACCGATTCGGGAATGGCAGTCTTGCACAAATTGTTTTGTCTCCCTTTTATATGGGAATTAATTATCATGTCAGAACATGGTATTGTTTTGTAAATAAGGTTTTCTGGCGTCAACAAAAATTCAGTAGAAAAAAAAACATTTTAATTCGTACGCGAAAAATAAAAATTTTATTATATGCACGAACATCTCAAAAAAATCCGCTTTTAATAAAGCGTTGCTATTGCATTTACAAAAACTCTGATTAAAAAAATAAGTTAATGACTACAGCAAAGAAAACTTTGTAAAATGCCATTGTGAGCACATGATTATACGAAATGAAATAAATAGGAAATGGGATATTTTTTAAATCAATAAATGCGTGACAAAGATTTTTATGATCATTTGCAATACTAAAGCGACTCATTCAATGAAATAATTAAAATGAATAAAAATATAATTTCACTCGCACTCGCACGTGGTGCTTGGCCGTTCAAGAAAGGATGTTCTGACATGATTAATTGAAATGTGCATGGCTGATTTCATTTTAATTTTATTTCCTTTTATTTTTCAAAATTTGTTAGGAATTTCATTTTAAGTTCAAAGGAAATATTCTAAAACCACATATTCTTCTTGTTGATATTAAAAATGATAGCTAAAAATAAATAAAAACTTACGTTAAACTTTACCAAACACGGCTATATATTTAATATTCCGATGGTTTAAAGAAAAAAAAAGTAATTTTAATCTTTTAAAGTAAACAGTAAGGATAAAAGTATCTCTTTAGAATATAAATTGCAAATTTTTCAATGCATTAAAAATTGTTGCCGGCATTCTTCAGGAGATACGTAATTGATATGGAATAAATTTATTAATTTGACAACTAAAAACTATTTGTTCTGTTTATATTTTGTTCTGTTTTATTATTAAAATTTTATTTGATTTAAAGTGCATTTTTCCTGAGAGAATACTTACAAATATGATAAGCATATTTAAACTATTGGTGATTAAGAATCAAAATCAAATTAAAGACCAATATCTTGAAGAAAAATAATAGTGTTTATTTGCGTTGCTCCCTCATATGTTAGTTTACAGAGTGTAAAATCATGACATCCATGCAAACTCTATCCCTCTCCACGTCAAATGTCATGCCTTTTTTTTACTAACTTCAAAACATCAGTGAACGATTTTAGATTTTCACATTGAGTTAACTATAGCCAATATTTCTAATTTTTTAATGTCAATTTTTTCCTCACCAACACTAGGTCTACAGCAACAATCAGTTGACATAGCCTTTTTACTAACCTCTTTAAAATATAAAAATAAATCAAATAAATTACTTAAATTTCTTTAAAAAAGTAAGTTCAAATATAATACACAAAGATTTATTGTAAATACAATCTTTGATAAATTGTATTGACATTTCACAAAATTATATCTTTATATTTACTTATAATAAAGCACAATGTGTGTGTGTGTGTCTGTTGGCGCTGTACAGGCCAGACCGTTCGACCTACAGCTACCAAATTTGGTACATGTACACCTTGGGTGCCGGAAATGTGCACCTCGGAGCCCTTTTTTTGAATTTTTAATTAAAACTTTATATTAATTAAAAAATAAACGAAAGTTTCAAGTTTTTCGCAATAATTTCCGAAAATATTTGAGCACAAAATTGATTTTTGCATCAAGTTAAAGTTCAAATAATTAGCTTCTCAATGATACAGATGTTTTGACCTATAAACTAAAACTCTATTTTTGATGAATTTTTAAACATTTAATTTAATCGTATTCTTCAACAATTTATTTCGCATAAAAAAAATAAAATTTTATCTTCACGAGGATCTGAAAAATAATAATAATAATAATAATAATAATAATAATAATAATAATAAATCAGCTTAAAAAATGTTGCCATCATATTTTCAGAAGTTCTGATTTTAAAAAAAAGTTAAGTACTACCAAAAATTAAAAAGAAAAATATAATTTCCATCACGTGATTATATAAAATGAAATAAAAAGGAAATGTGGTATGTTTTAAACTATAAATGAAAGAGAAAATTTTTCTTGATCGTTTGCAATATCACAGTTATTAATTCGATTAAAGAATTAAAAAAATAAAAATACAAAGTAAAAATATACTATAAAAGTGCGACAGTTAAAACTGAAAAAGAATTTTTAGAAAAGCCCCAAACGATAATCTTCTGAGAGAGAAATGAATTATTTAAAAGCAAGAAATCTTAAACCAACTTGAAGATGACGTCATTTCAAAGAATCGACGAACACAAAGCAATTGATAATAAGTAGAAGAAAAATATTTTTTAATTCGTGTTTTTTTTTAATTTTTAAAACAATAAGACATGTTTTGAATCGTTACTTCCACATATGTGAGGAAGATAAATTGTGCGAATGAAAAAATCCGCCTTCGTGATTGTAATTTATCTCCGCATTTTAATGAATCATGCGAAATAAAAACGCAACTGCTTTCAACGAAGCATACGTAATATTAAAGCTATACTGGTAAAAGCAGGTCAGCTATTTGAAAGCGCATCATCTTTTAAACAAGCATACGTAATAATTAACAATGCAAAATTTGTAAAAGCATATAAAATATTTTTTACCCGCATATTTCGGAGAAATCAAAATCTCCTAACCAAAACAATATTATGTTCTCACATGAGAAAAAATAAATCAACTATCATTTCAAATTAATCATATAGAAATGTCATTTTCAGAACGTGTCTGCTTAAAATGAAACAAATATGAAACATGGTATTTTTGGAGAATAAATGCATGAAAACGTTTTCTATGATACTTTATAATAGATATGTTACTAATCCAATTAAACCATTTTATTTAAAGCAAATATGGCTTATGATCTACAAAGCATTTTCTGTAATCGGAGCCCAACATCTAATTTCTTAATTTTTTTGGGAGAGACACACATCTCTTAACAAATGATCTAAGTGAAATATATAATTAGTAGATTGTGGTAAAAATTGTTGATGAATTTCGATTTTTAAATTTTTACATATATCGTCTGTTCTGTGAATCATATTTAACAAAATATTCTAGAGACAATAAGGCCTTAAAGTAAAAAAAGTGGCACTCCAATCAACTAAATCAATCATCAAAGCTGATCGATCTATGAAAATTTCAATATAACTAGTCGATAAAAACTGGCGATCACTTTATCAAGTTCTCAAAGAAGCCAATCAGGGTTACTCTAAAATAATTGCTCTAAATTACGAAAATGATAATTGTTCTAAACTTACATACTGTTCAGAACTTAATAAATCAGCCCGATTTGATCGCAGAAGATAGAAATATTTATTTAATAATTTAGAAGTTGAAATATTAAGAATATTTTTAAAATATGTATCTATATGATCAAAGGAATTTAAACCATAATGTTTTGAAATATATTTATAAACCAAAAAATGTTATTATTGGAAGCATTTATATACATCTAAAAATAAAATTAAAAACTGAATGTTTCATTTAATCTGTGAAATGTTTGCTGAATAATTCCTTGAGATATTATAAATTATAAAAAAAATTATAACGTTTCAATTTCTGTAGTGAACATAAAACTTCAATGTCGGACTACTCTGTTTTCAGTTCTTAGTTTTATTTAAAGACATGCTTGGATTGAGTATAGAGGTCTTTATATTAATTGAAGTTTCATCATTTCCACTTTAATTTAAAACTGAATTTTACGGCGCTGATAGAAAATCAGAGAGAGATGCGGGGTTCAGAGATAGGACTGCTTAAGGCCTACACAATAGCAAAAGTGAATTATATGACTATCGAAATTTGCTTTAAAATATTTTGCTGAAAAACTTATTATGAGACCAAGTTATATATATAAAAAATTGATTGGACCCTTTAGTCGGCATTAATACTGGCGACCCGACTCATCGCCCAAAGCGGCTAGTATGTAATATAATAAAAGAATAAAAATTCACTAACCTTTCAGAAAGCCTGAAATTTCTGCTCAGTATTTGGAGATGATAATGGAAATGATAATGTCCTAAAAGACTAGAGCTCTAGTGAAAGCCAGATATGCCTGGTCTATCACTTAAGCCAGACCATTGGGACAACATATCTTTCAGCAGCAAATAATATGCAAAATAGAATAGGTAAATTAAAGTATCTCCTGTATAAGGGAAAAATTTACATAAAAGCTGTACTGTAATTTCTTACAAAATAGACACACGTCTTCTGCATATGAAATAATATTTGGGCAAAAAATTAACAAAAATCTGATTAATATGTCAGTTACTGTCAGTTACTCTTTGTTACTTTCACGAACAATGTTTTAATATCTGTAAATAGTGTGGTAATATTTCTAAAACAAGCCTGCCCCCCTTTTAACCCGAGCAGAAATACAAATTTGATTTTAAGGATCTACGAAATGCATCGTACCTTTCACCAACAAAAATGAATTTCATAAACTGCTTAAAATTATGGATTATTCACGCTTATGTTTATTGGTTGACTGATCCATCCAATAAATGATGAAGAAAGAATTTTAAGAACAAAGTAATGAGGAGATAAAAAAAATTATCTCGTTATTTTCTGTAGTTTCATTTTCGTGTATGGCAATTAAGGAAAAACTGAGTTTACATCTTGTATAATTTTTCCTATTTAAAGGCAATGGAAACAAATTAATTAAACAAATATTTTTTTCTTATGAATAAAATTTTTTTCTGCTTCATAAATTTGAATTCTAGACTACTTCCAAAACCGACTATTTAGAAAATGGTTCCAGAGGCAAAATTTCTTTTCGGGTACCTTAAAATATGTTTGCAAATATAACAAATAAAAAGATTCAAAATAAACTATATATAAGCTTGATGATAAATGTATTATTTAGCATGCTATTTTCATGTTGCATAACTTTTGTATGGTTAGAAGTTTACCCTTTTGAAGTACTTGCGGTGCTTTCAATCGTTATAAGAAAAATACAATAATTTATCATTTTTGAAACCGTATGAAGGATAATCTACTTAGAAATAACTTGTCTTTAAACATGTCTCCATTCTTTTCCTACTTCAATGTGTTAAAAAAAAATTTATGTGCCCTCTAAGGAATTAAAGAAAGTTAATTGCTTTTAATTAAAAGCATATTTAAAAGCTAAAAAGACGAATGGATGATTGCATGTATTAAAACATTGCATCCACATTTTTTTTCTTCAGAATATCAGTCACCGGAAACGGAGTTTGTGAGACTTTTACTAACACAAGCAATCCCAACGTCTTGAAAACAACAGGATTTGTGTATTACGCTGCAGTAAGTATTTATCTTAATAGTAATATCTCGATAATAATATCTGCAATGCAAAATTAACAACCACAGTTTACAAAGAAAAATGATCGTAACTACCCCAATTATTAACCGTGATTATAAAAAAAAGTATATTTAGAATCAATAAAAATTAGAAGTTTCTTTAGTTTCTTATGTAAAGTTAGACATAACTGGTGCGAAAAAGCTTTTCACTGCACAAAACTTATAAAATAAACAAGTCACTTTATCCATTTATTTCAGAGAGAGAAATTTTATTCAGAGAGAGAAGAAGCTTATAAAATCCAATTCTTATTCGAAATTAACATAGTTAAAGTATTTAAAATATCAAACTTTGTATTCGTCCCCCCCCCTTCTAACTTTAATGGTCTTGCAGTTATAATTTTTAGAAATAGCGGAAAAAAAACTTTTTAGAAAACATTTAAGGAACAAATACAATAAAATCAAAAAATTCATCAATGTAAATATCATAGAGAAGTGACGTAGTATAGAGTACTCCTACTCACATTAATCTGAGGGCCACAACTGTTGCCAAATAAATGTCCACTTAGTAGTTTTAAGTTTAGTATTAATGCCATGTTTGGATGTAGTGTAATGGTTAAACTGACATAAATATTTCTTTACATTCAATTTACAGTTAGAACATTTAAGCATAATGATCGAAATTAAACGGAAGTAACTCTAAAGCGTGTATCAAATCTTTCGAACACCAGCCAACCAGCAAGGTGGGTTTGAGTTGTCACATTAATTTCCAAGTTCAATAATAAAATGTGTTTGCATCGTTTCACCACAATAGTGAAGCGAAAATGCGCTACAGAGTGAGATGAGTTACAGCGCCATTATGCGGCAACCAATTGAGTTAGAGTTCCTATCTCTAAAACAGTCCAAGATAGGGACCAAAAGCCGTTTATAAAATTCTAGAGCCTCTTTGATTTAGTACAAAAAAAATTAAAGAGTAAAAAAGCTAACAAAACTATGAAACATACATTTTGTAATTAATATTTCGTCAGAAAAAGAGTAATAAAATTGAATAATTTGTTATCACCAGATGCTTTTATTTTCCATGTTTGAAATGCTCTATTCTATTCGGTCGTCAGCTGTTCTAAAGATATTTTCTGTTATTGTTACGAATTGTTACACAACATATTTCAAACAGAGCAAGCCAAATGTATGCACGTTTTGATGCAATCACTATTGCCTTCAAAGTTACTTTTTTGCATTAAATTAAAGGCCCAAAACAATTTTAAAATTAAATTTTCTTCCGTATTTTATGCCATTTTCCAGAGAGTAGCATTGACTTCGTAGTTTGCCTCTAGATGGCGCTGTAATAAAGTAGGATTGCATTTCGCTTAGATATCCAGTTTGTTGTAACAGCTGTCTTAATTCTCAAATTGCTTAAATGAGAGGATTATTCATAGGATTCTGCATTTGTTCAATGTGAAGAAATAAAATATCATCTCTCACTCGGCGAATAATCTACAGGCTAAAATTTTGTAGAAGCGCTACAATAAAACCACGAAAGTAAGTAGAATTTTATTGCAGAAAAAAATGTAATCAAAATCTCAGAAAAATGGTATTAAAAAAAAATTTAGAAAGGAAAAATCACATATGACAGTTAAATGGACACCAATTGAAAAGCATTTTCTATTTTTTTTTAATTTTAAGATGACATAAAAAACCTTACTACATGATATTATTTTAGTAATACAAACTTCATATGAAAAGCAATAACTCCAAAAAAAAAGTCAAACACAATGAAATTTTATTGATAATTGCTTCTTTCTGCTTTATAATGTATGTATAAAAATATATCAATCTTATCACGTCGATCAAAAATTGTTTTCTTGTTGTATTAAGCCTGTTTTATAGTGAACCATTGTATTTTTTATGAAATATTCTTTTGCAATAGTATATTAATTGTTAAAAAAATAATTTTAATACATTAAGACTTAAATGCTGAATGATTCTAATTTTTGTACTCATATGTTTAAAAGCATATTTGGTATCAGCAAAAAATAAATTAATTAAACATTATTAATTAAAATAAATGTATTAATTAACTTTAATTATCATGTTCAAAGGCAAACGAAATTCCAAAAATATGTTTTTCGAACGCAGAGAAAACATCAAAGCGTGGATTCGTCAAAACTCAAGATTGAGATTTTTCCTAATTATATTACATTCTTCTTGAACAATTCGTATAAGAAATGCTTTAAAAAATTAGGAATTAATTAAGAGAATTCTCTTTGAGGACATGTTTTATTTAAAATTTAATAATTAACTACTGTTTTGATTTAAGGGCAACATACTGAATTTCACAAAAGAGCAATTAGCTTTAAGAGTCATGTTTATATACACCTGGATATGATTTCAAAATTATTTTTAACCCATTAATACTTTTAGCTGACATACTTTATATGAATTCTATGGTTTTAAGAATGTTTTACAGGCTGATTACTGGGTCTAGAGTTACCGCATCCCCAAACCTAGCTATTTCTTGCCCTCGCCAAAAAAAAATCTTTTCATAAAAATTTTACCATTTTCCCTCCATAATCCCGAAGCTAAATAACTGCCAAAATTCATTTTTAAAAAATGAGATGATGTTCTCAATGATAATAATTTAATAAAGTAATATTTTACTTTAATTTTAATAAATTTTCAAAATTTATGATTTGAATTAGTTATAAAATTACTTTTTTTATTTTGGCAATGTCACACCAGTGTTATTTTATTCAATATTTTGATCTCTTGCTTCACGTAACATTAACTCTGTGATTTGGCTCAGCATTTCCATTTTCCAGTCCAGTATGGGTGTGCGCTGCCAAAAGTAACTTCAAATTAATCGACTAATAACAAAACTAAATTATTAAAAATATTTGCTAACCCCTTGACAAATTCTCCAATACAGAAATTTACAAAGCAAGCGACTACCCACCACTTCAGAAATTCGTCAAAAAATTAATCACTAACTTCTACAATAATTATGTTAATATTGATACTGAAAGAATCGAACTAATCCCTAAATTCGACCCCAATCCAAGAAATAAAAGACTAAAAATCACTCTTTAACTTCTTAATCCATTCGATTAACCTCTCTAATCCAATCGCCGATACCTAACCTGTTAAGCTAAAAGTCAAAACAAAACAAAACAATACTACTGACGCCATCTAGTACTACAAAAATCATTACAAACTCTCGCTACATTATAAGAGACAAGAGAAGACCAATAGTACCACTCCTTTCGATTACACACGCTTTCTCAATCAACCACAAGATTAGCTTAACACAAAATCCCAGCAAAGTTAATGCACACTTTTCATCAAGCATTTGCCTGGCTCATGTCAATACATAAAAAGCCATAGCCCTAAAACGTCACTTTGAAGAAGGAGATAGTCATTTGTTGTAAGGACGTGTGCGCTGATAATATTACCTTCGAACTTGAACAAATCCTACAATTAAAGGGGGGGGGGCTGCTTTCTTTGAAAATTAGCTCCGAAGCAGAATTTTCACTGTTCCTTTTATTTGCATGATTTCTTTGACTGACAGTCTTTCTGTGTATTGCGCGATACGATAAGCACAGAATGCCTGATTCAATCAAGTCAGACAAGGAGTAGATGGGAAAATTAATTCTAAAACGTTATCGTGCTTGGACAACTATATTTTTTTCGCTCATATTTCATACATGAAATTCAATAAAATTCTGAAATGATTTTACTAATAAATATCTCGAAAAAGAAATGGTTAATCATATTCATTAATTCTAAAAAAGAAGGCTACCTCTTGTTTTCAGTGTATTCGAAATATTAAAAAACAAACATGAGGCGTTAACTATTTGAAAAGGTAAATAATTATGCATTATTATTTTATAAAGATAAACAATTAAATCTGAGACTGATATCCTTTCTTTGTTTTTTTCAGGATATGTATAAAAAGACCTTAGAAACAGGTAAGTTTACATTTTGTATTTTATATTTACAATTTTGAAAATGGTGCATAAACTGAGGTTTCATAATTTTCTGAATAATTTAATAATATTGACTCAAATAGCATAAAATATCACTTTTTCTTTATTTAAAACATTTTTCTAACAAGAAAAGTCTGGAAATCTTTAAACTGTTTTGAAATTAACAATAACAGGTATCTAGTAGGAATTGAACTAGATTCTGTTCTCTAGTTCAATTTCTTCATAATTTATTTTTAACCAAAAATAAAGTATTGTTCTTTAATTATTTCTAACAGAAAATATTTTCAATATTATTTCTGATTAAAAATAAAAACAAAATATTATCGTCTACTACGAAAAATCTAAGTATTAAAATAAAACTAAATAATAGAGTTTAATATAATTTTCGCCATTTTCAGATAAATCTTATTATTTAAGTAAAAATTCAAAAAATTTTTAATCTTAAATCGCCAAGACTAAAAATAAATCAAATATAAGAAAAAAAAATGAAATGAATTTGAAAAAAAAAAAAAAAAAAAAAAACTGTACAAGGGTTTTAAAAATTTCATGAGAAACATTAAACGTATATCAGTTTACAAAAACAAGCTGTTTTCTCAATAGAATGGAGCTCTATACAGGATTAAAAAAAATTGATACCTTTGTTAAGAGTTTATAGAGTGATTATAGTTACATTTTCATTCGATTTAAGCTAATTTTGAATAGAATAATTTTGATAATATTTGTAGTGAATTTAGAGTAAAAAACAAAACTTCAATATTATCAGGCACCTCATAAAGGTACCAAGCTGTCTTCGATGATCATCTACATAATTATTACACAATCTTTGATGATTATCTACTTTATTATTACACAATCTTCGTTGATTATCTAGATTATTATTAGACAATCTCTGATGATTTTCTACATTATTACCCAATCTTTGATGATTATCTACATTATTATTATTAGGCAATCTTGGATCATTATCTACATTATTACCCAATCTTTGATGATTATCTACATTATTATTATTATTATTATTATTATTATTATTATTATTATTATTATTATTATTATTATTATTATTATTATTATTATTATTATTATTATTATTATTATTA
>JAOUZG010011198.1:0-11608 GCA_026289955.1 Argiope argentata | reverse complement strand
TAAATTCATTGTCGTATTTTGCTTTATCATTAAAACAATTATCATTACCTATACGTTCCTATTTAATGATAATTGTTTTAATGATAAAGCAAAATACGACAATGAATTTAGAATAAATCTATATACATAAAGCGCTAACGTACTCGATACAGTAATCGAATTTATTACTTATTGTGAAAAGCAACATTGAAATGTAAAAAAAAACCCATATGAATTTCAAACAGCTTCAATTAATGTTTTAGAGTGTCGGATTAATCATCAAGAGCGACTAGTTTATTAAAAGACGTTTGTAATATCAACGTAAAAATTTCCATACCTGTTTCACCTTGCATGAAACTTTTATTTTAATTACTTAAAAGAGTAGAAATTTTGAAAAATATATAAGACATATTGTTTAAAAATTGTTTGAAATCGTTATGTATAAAAAAAATTTCATCGTAAGCGTTCATGGTCATATTCGTAATAGAATATTGACAAAAATTTTAAGTTATTAGGAATGGAAGTAATACATGAAGGTGAACAACAATTGGACAGAAATTTATATGATGATTTTCAGCTATTTAAGAAAAACACATAAATAACAGTATAATTTCCTCCATTTGTATTAACGCTTTTGAAAAAATACATTATAATTGTACAAATGGATGTCTCTGGTGATTGACTTAAGAAGTGGTTAAGCTTTCGTTGCCTATAAACTGGACTACTTCTAATTTTTTCAAATGCTATGTTCTACTCATTTGTGTAAGTGTGGCAAATTATAAAAATGGCCTACAATATTTATTATAACTATTGTTGTTACTTATGGCACTGTTATGTTACTTATGCTATGGACAAGCCCCTCGCTGATACAGCAGCAGATTTAAGCCGAAAGGAGCGTCTCTTGTTTTTGTAGTAGTACCAACTAGGGCCAAGAGTATGACTTAGCTACACGCTCACCACAGTTGCTTGCACAGTCCCCTTTTACAGGAGGCCCAATCACACAACTCACAGATAGCACACAGAAGAGCAACCATTCCCAACTCGGGACTACCAGAAAACGAGGAAGACGCTCTACCTCTTTGCCAGAAAGCCGGCACTTATTATTATTCAATTATAAGTACTGAATTCATACCTGCATAACTACAAACAATAATATTAATAGCGAAAAGTAAACATAATAATAATATGGCAGCAAATTTAATAATATCAAACAACTCAAAACACATAAAAAAAGTTAATGATTTCCGTCTTAGTTCCCATAGTTAGCAGAAGAAATTATCTACGTACTGTCATCCAATCTTGAATATCTCAGTATATAATTACCAATTTCTAATATCGCATTGGATATTAAGTAGTCTGGCAGAGAATGACATGCTATCTTAATTATAGTCTTCGTTAAAAATGCAGATTGACACAGGAAGGTAAAATCAAAGAACTATATTCAATAATATGCAACTTATAGTTTAAAATTAGGGTACTTTGTTTCGTCTTTTAAATTCCAAAAGTTATTCTTAGGTTCTGAATTCTGTACTTTTAAAGGAAAGTCATTTCGAAAAGACAAAACTTCGTTTGTCTGATGATATGAAAACAGTGAATAATATGTTAGTTATATTAAATATAAATTAATATTTTGTTATTTCTTCCCCATTAACATTACAACACATGAATGTTACTTTTTGTTTCTCTTAGTATGCGCGACTTAGGCCTTAGTAGAGGCAGTCGAAAAAAATGGCTGTCCGCCGGTTGATTGTGATAGACTTAATGCCCATCGCAGTTTCACCTATTAATTCATCCCCGTTTCATGTTTGATTATTGATATTTCTAGCAGAAATTTTAATTTCTGGGAATTTTCACATAAGGAATCTACCATAACGGTTAAATTTGTAAGCCAATTCAGTAATTTTTCTCTGTTGAGAAAATAAGGCTGAATAAGAATCAAAAAATAACAAAGGCCAAGCTTCTGTTCGAAAAAGCAAACAAATACTAACGGTAAATAGCTTATTTTTGAAGAAATATAACCTTCCCTTGCGTTCTCTTTCTTAGTTCAGCTAGAAATAATTATCGAATACACTTTACTAATTTTTTTTATACTTATTATTCATAAAGAGAGGCTATGCAAATAAAATTTATACAGGAGTGCAAAGTTGTTACTTGGAATTTTCTTTCAGGGGTCTAAAAAAGGATTCTACATATATTATTGTCGATTAAATGAAAAAAAAGTAATGAAGTGTTTGCATGAAAATCAGATAATGAAAATGAAATGAAAAAAAAACGAAAACTGAGAAATTATTATAAAAGGAAAGAAAACAGTTTACGATTGTTGAAATATGAGAAATTATTTTCTAGCTGAAAGAGCAAAATCAAAAATCAGGGAGTGTAAAATGAAAATGAGTTTAATTTATGCGTTAGTAAAGTTATTTTCAGAGTTAATTAGACTCAAATTTTAGATAGTTGTGTAAGCACTGATAAAAAATATTTTAATGCATTTACATTTCAGCACCTGGGTAGAAATATTTATTCTTCAAAAATTAAAGAGTTATTTTTTGTATTTAGAAATAGGAAGAATGTACTTGTTAATTTAACGCGTTTCTTTCATCATTATCGAAATTTGAACAGAGTTATGTTTCTTGTATGGTGATGATTCTTCATTATACTTCTTAAAACATAAATGTGCGTCTGAAATGTGTGCAGGATGTTTAACGTTTAAAGTTTATTGTTTTCATTATTGTTGTTACTTAAGGCACTTGCCATGGACCAGCCTCCCTCTGATACAGCAGCAGATTTAAGACGAAAGGAGCTTTCTTGTTTCTGAAGTAGCGCCACTAAGGCCAAGAGTACGACTTAGCTACACACTAACCCCCATTTTCTAGCAGATCCCCTTTTTACAGAAGTGCACAGTCACAAATCTCACTGATAGCACACAGAACAACCATGCCCAAACCGGGTCCCGAACCCTGGACTCCCAGAACGCTAGAAAGACGCGTTATCTATGTGCCAGAAAGCAGGCTATTGTTTCTATCTTAAAGGTATGAGATTAAACATTTTTAAAGATGTGAGACATGGGGAACTACAAAGGTTATGCCACAGAGAACAGTTACCTCTTAATTTCAACATAATATTGTTCGGAAATCAAAATATATTTAACCATCCATTAATGGCTGAGTAAATTTAAATCCTTATTGTTTCTGAGAATTTTTTTGTCTTAGACTGAATCAAAAGTCGTCATGGAGAATTTTATTCATTCCATTAAATCGTACTAAAGATATGTCCTATATAGCACTAAACGTTTTCTGATGCATGCATTGAATTGAATGTGGAGCAAACTATGATTAACATTTTTGTTATTAAAAGAAGGAGACAAAAACTGAAAATTTCTATTTCACTTTTTAAGTATTTATTTTATTTAATACATAAATTTGCAAAAACTTTTTCTATAGTAACTTCATAAGAAGGCATCCCCTCATAACACATTACGCTTGAAATCACACGATCTTTTTCCAGATCTAACTGAGGTTTTAGTTCTGCATCGGCCATGATAATATGAAAAATACACTCACTTCTGAAAGTTAAGCACGAAGATGTAAAATGCAAAAAAATCAGCAAACACTGCTTTGATTCATGCAAAATTCGGCAGGATATATACTATGCATAAAACAAAATCAATCATTATATACAGAAATAAAAACAAAAAATAAATGTTTATAAGTTATCAGATAATGACATACTTGGCACTTAAACAGAATTGTGTACAAAGGGAAAATAAACAGAATAAAATGAAAAAAGGACATTAATACGGTATGTGACCCCCCTCATCTGTACACAAAGTTTACACATTGTGACCATGCTTTCAGTTAGGTGGGCAACCACCGCAGAATTAACCAATCGCCATTCTTCTTGTAGAGCAGTTTCCAGCTCAATAAAAGTGGCTGGAAATGGGAAACTCGAAGATACAGCACGGCCGAGAGCATCCCAAAGATTTTCAATGGGATTAAGGTCGGGGCGAATACGCTGGCCACGCCATACGCGCAGTCCTTTCACTCTCCAGGTAGTCATCGACGATGTTAGCTCTATCGGTACGTGCGTTATCATCCATTAAAACAAAATTAGGGCTAACGACGGCAGCGTAAAATCTCACAATGGGTTTAAGGACTTCATTTCGATACCGGGCAGCCTTTACAGATTCCCGTTTAAAGATATGCAGGTCAGTGTGGTGTCCTAATGAAATCCCTGCCCACACCATAATGGAATGCGTGATGTTCGGGGATGTTTTGTTGCTGATTGACTGTTCCTTGTTCACGCCATATCCTTATACGCTTGTCATCTGGCTGCAGAGCAAATCTTGACTCATCAGTAAACATTGCCCCAGTCAGACACATTGACCAATTGACATTTTCCCGGCATCACTTTAATCGTGCCCCTCTTGATTGGATGGATAGAGGAACACAAACTCAAGGTACTCGGACGTACAGTTCACTCATATGTAATCTTTGGCGTACAATACTTGCAGATATTGTCTTACCAAGTGGACATTGTAATCATAGATGTCACACGTGTGGAGGTCGCTCTGCGATTACGCTTGGGTACAATAGCAATAAATCAATCTTCCGCCGGGTTGTAACTCTTGGGGGACCGGATACGGGCATTCGAACTATTGTCTGTGTGGTTTGGAATTGTGTCCATAAACATGAAATTGTAGAATGATGAACGCCGAAGCTAAGAGCAACATCTTTGATCGACTGTCCTGCTTCAATGCGCCTCACAACATGCCAAGGCTCTGAATCTTGCATTCGTCTTCTGGAAGCTCGATGAAATCATAGAAACATATATGTCATGATAACAAATTGTACGAAAGTATTAAACCCCTTCTATCAGCACTTACAATCAACTTCTGTAACTCTTCATATAGCTGTCTTCTTATAAGACTGCCCTTTTTGCATATTTCTTCACATGAAAGTGCGATTGGCTGTTACCTAACATATTTGCATACTTCCATCTACCTCTGCAGCGAATTTCATTCTCTTTAATTCTGATTGGCTTCCGGAAATTAGTATTTTAATCTCCGTACTTAACTTTTGGAAGTGAGAGTAAATTGATTTTCTCATTGTTCTTCCGGCAACTTCTATATAAGAGAGATTTTTTAGACACACACACACAGTTTTTTTATAATAAGTAGATTGAAGTTTTTGCATACTACAGCTTTCGACCTTACCGATAATAATTCTTCTTTCTTGCCAGTTAAAAAGGCAATTTAAAAAAACCTATAATCTAATAAAGATGAATATCAATTTTGAATGTAAATAAGCTGATAGTTAATCACGATTGATGACGATAATGTCGTGTCCGCGTTACCACAGGAACGGGTTTGCAGTAGCTTCTGAGGATAAAGACCCTTGGAACCAGAAGACAGAAGTCTGAATTTTAGCTCAAATCAAGATGACACACATATTCGCTTGCACAACGCCCTTTTTAAAAGGGGGCTCATTCACACATCACGAAAATAAAACACGGGGGAAGAACAATCTTACTCAAATCAGAACTCGAATCGGGGACACCCAAATCACGGGGAAGACACGCTATCCCTCAGTCGGTACAATGGCTCTAATCACGACTGAACGCATATAATCTTTGCAAAATTTCTCGCAGTTTCAAACTTATAATGATTAGTAAATGAAGCACGCTATGCAAGCTATTTGAAGAAAAAGAATCTTGATAAGCATTACAAGATATGGTCAAGCCTTTACAAAAAGTAACAACTATTCTGCATTATACAATATTATTCCATATTAAAAAACTAATGGCAATATCCACAAAATTATCTCAAATAATACTAATAATCTCACATATTCAAAATGCGTTGTGTACATTGATTTTTGATTTGGCTTTAAAATCTTTGTAAACCAATTTTACTTATTAAATTTTTGAACCAGCAGCAATGTAAGGCAAAACTAAAAAATAACAATCCTATGTTCCTTAGCAAGTTTCTCTCTCTCTAATTCCCGCTGGTGTGGCATGACATTTTGGAGAGGGAGTGCTATCCGAAGTTTCGTCCTCGTTATCTAACCATAGTTCAACATTACAAAGCCCTTCTCAAAATAGCCCTAGCGTTGCTTTAATACAGGGCGTTGGTATAATTAAACTAAACTTTCTCCAAATTTCATTAATACTAATTTAAGAAAGAAAATGCGTAGAGTGCATGTATTGTTTTGTTTTAATTTTCTGATCTATTAGGAATAAATGATTTCAATAGGTTTGAATCATGAAGGAAATATATTGACTTTGTAATGTTTTTTTTAATCGCAAATTAAAACTTTTTTCTCTTTCCTTTTTTAATTCTAAATTACTTCTTCAATTGTTTTAAATGTTAAATTTTGCTTACGAATGAAAAGTTGATTCTATTTTTTTTTGTTTCTGACCTCTACAAAGAAGACAAATTAATAGACTGGTGTCAGTTTACTTCATATTTTTGAAACAAAGACTATATTAAATGGATTTCAACAATTTAAGAACAGATAACAATAAAGCAGATATATGCTTTCTGTCAAATATTTAAAATATGAAAACAGTGAATTAGTTTTGAAACAGAAGGGAATTAGGTATTACCATCTCAAGCTTTATGAATGATTAGTCCCTGCTTTGGAAAAAATAGCTTAGTTAAATTCTAATAAAATAAGAAGCAATATAAAAATAAAGAAGAAAATATAAATCAAAATTTCAGTTTTAATCTTCGCACATCGATTACTTCAAAAATAGCTCTTTTTATATTCATAGCTCATTGAAGCTTGAAAATTCTTAAATCAATGCTTCAAAATTACGCAAGAATTAGGGAAAAGAAAAAATAACTGTCATTTGATTCATTAGAGATGATTGATGCCTAAAGCTCGAAAATGATGAAAAGCCTAAATTATTTTCATCGTTTCAGTATTGACGAAAAGCGCAAACTCATTTTTCCATGTTTTTTTAAAAACACAATGCAAATGGCTGCGAGTAATTAATCAAAATGTTTTTTATCTCAAATATGTTTCATATTTCATTAGTTTATTTTCAGTGTCATTTAAACGAGCAAATACATGATTTACTTTTAATATTTCAAGTACTATAGACTAGATTATGCCTGAGAAATAATAGAAATGCTGAATTCATTTCAGGTACAGTTAATTAATAACGTCAGTAATAACTAAAATTTCGAGAATTTTTCTACGATAAATGAAGAAGCTTCAAATATATGCATATAACGAATTGAGTATCGTAAAAGGCATTTTCACGTCCTCAATCCCATTTGTAGAGTATCAGGTCTTTTGAAGTTCATTTCTTGCCATTGTACGGGCAACACATCTATTACTACATGATTATCTACATTATCTTAAATATGCGTCGTGTGAAATCGGTCTGAATTCGGAGAATGGCCTAGAATAGTGGTTACGGTGTCTGCTGTTGAGAGTATTGCGCCGTACCTTCTTTCATCAATAATGGGCACTCTTCATGATATTGACTTCTCGAAACAACCAACATCGTCGATAAGGAGGCTCTTGTTTTTATTCACTCGCTTTTCGAATCCATGCATTTGACCACTATGGAAGATATTGCTTTGTTCTCGACAAATGAAATATCTTCCTATGGAACATCGTTTATTTAATTGTTAATTGTTTAGGATGAATAGCAGATAGCGCTAGGCCCGAACTCCCAATCTTATGGTTAGTAGCCGAGTATCATACCGATCGAGCAAAAGGGACCCTTCAGCTTGAAGGATATTAATTGGCTTATATAGAAATCACCACAATTGTAAGCGTATTATATAATGCATTCATTAAATTCAAACAGGTCAACATTGGTAATAGTCCAGAAGTTGGTGTATTAGAGAAGCAAAGCTCTAATTTAATGATAATTTTAGGAATAATTTTGTGTGTAATCAAAGACTGTAATGAAATTGTTTCAATAAAGCTCGCAATCCGTGCTTAATCCTTTCATCTGAGATTATTCCTAAAGTTCTAGCTTTTTAAACACAAACCGAAAAAACGTCAGGAAAAATGAAATAATTAATTATAAATAATCTCTTTTTTTTTTTTTTTTTTTGAAATACAAACGTTTTCATCACACTTTTTATTTTTAGGTACACTTTTTGATGTTATAGTTTTCTGAATTTTTGTTCAGCTATGAGTTCCCAATCATACCAAAATATTTAAATATTTTCTGTGTTTAATTGTTAATAATAAATGAAATCTGAGCGTATAAGTCACTGATTACATATTTAAGCCATTAATTGAAAGTAATTTCAGAAAAAAATTATTATAAGCTATAATATTGTTAATAAAAATACATGGAAAACCAAAAGTTACATAAAAAAGTGGTCTTAAAAAGCAAGATTTTATTTACAGAAGCAGACTGCAATTTTATCTCAATAATAGGAAAAAACAATAAAATAATAATAATAATAATAAATTGATCCGAATTAATATAAAAGGAAAAAAACTTCTACATCTTCATTAAATTTTGAGATGCTATATATATGTTGATAACTCAGTTAAAATGCATCAACATTTCTCCTCATTGAATACTCATTGATTAATTAAAAAGGAAACTGAACTCAGAAAACACAGCACCGCTTCCGTTGAATCTCAACTCTTTATTCACAAGAGGCCGCTCGCCACCAGAAGTAATTCACTTCAGTTTACAAAACACTTCTCGCTTCACTTTACTGAACAATATATATGATTATAATTTTAATTTGTTTACAGTATTTCTATCAGGTCCAAATGATTATTTTTTGACATCCATGTTTCTAAAAGAAAAAAATTACATTCTAATTCTTCTCACGCTTATGACAAGAAAACCATTTTTAAAAATCTTGTTTGAAGAAGTTATCTGTGACAATTTATAAAGATGTTTTATTGCATTATAAAGATGTTTTATTTCCTAACTCCATATCTTTTCACTCAACTGTTACTGCTTATTAAAGTTCCTAATATATCCTGATATCCTTAAAAAGAATGCAATAACCGGCAAAGAGGATAACTATCCGTAACCCAATCGCAACTTACACAGAAATGCTTTAGAAAGATTAGCCCTCTCCGCCTAATGCTGGCCAAAGAGAACGGACGGACGGGTAACAAGATACAGTCCGAAGGAGAAACTCTTCCCCATTTCATACTAAGAGGATTGCAGAAAGGAGAGAAGAGCTACAAGATGGAAAGCCGTTTTTCTTTTTTTCAGCACCTGCCATCATTCGTCAAAAACTACTTTTCTTTCACGTCTGGATGCCATGAAATGCGTGTTTCAGGAAGATAATAGGCCTCCACATTCAATCAAAAAATGTCTTGATCTCAGAAACCATTGTCAAAGACTATCACTTTTATTAGAAGGATCTGATACTGAGGAAAATGGATAATTCTTTCATTTAAATTCCTTTAAAATTCGAATGTTAATGTTGTTTTTAATTTAATTTTTTTTAAAAAAATTAGTACATTCTTTCTTGTAACTTGCATGCTTCTATGCATAATGTTAACACCCCATCGGTAATATGAAATTATTTTGATTAATTTGAAATCAAGATTGAATATTATAAAAATTTTCTTTTGTTTCTGAAGTATTTTTTTAGTTAAACAGATCTGACCCTTTCGTTCTCAGTGATTTTAAGGAAGTTTTTCTAAGAACTTTCAATTAAGTTATATTAAATTAAAGTTAAAATTGAATTATTGTATAGTATAATGCAACCATTAAAGATATAAATATTCACTCAGCTAAAAATGAAAACATTAGATTTGAATAATGTTAATTTTATAGTTTATCGTACAATTATTTTCATTTTGAAAAAAATCTTGTTTATTAAAAGTATTCATCAGCTGAAATTATGATTTTTAAAGCTATTAAAAGTTTTAATTATAATTTATATAGTAACATTATTTTCAATTTATTAATCATACTCTTTAAATATATGAAAAATAAGAAGTACAGATTTATTTATGTTCCTAGTTGTAGAATGTTATAGCGTTACCTTGTACTAAAATCATTTATGGACCGAGTTTTCTAAATCCAATTCTGAAATAATTACTAAATTTTACATTGGTCTAAGTGCTATTTTATAGAGTATTAAATAATTTCCTTGATCATGTTTGAACTATTGATTTTATTACACAAAATAAACATTTTATTTTCGTTCAGCCTATTCTTATCGAGAGGGATCTGTCACATATGTTGTGTTTTTGTCCTTGAAATTAGTTGACCGTAATTTTCGCTTTCTTTTAGGTATCTCCAAAGGATTCATAAAGTTTTAGCTTCAAACACTTAAGAAAATTCAAAGCCACGGGGCACCAAGGTGAAATAAGGAAGTTACATATCATTTCTTTAAAATAAAGAGCAAAGATAAAGAAATTTGTTATAAACAAAATGAATACAACTTGATAATTGAATGTTCCTTTGAATAACCTAAATAATATGTCAAATTAAGGCTCTTTTCTTGCAATTTTGCGTTGCCCACTAAAACGTACAGCCTTTGCGATGAGTAAAATTTTGCAAACCCATTTTGCAACACGATGCCTTTTTTACAATGCAGTAATAAGTTAATATACATAAAAATATTCTCGCATAGACAAACCATGTGTTGAACTAAAGTCAAAGATAACATTCTCTGATCTCAGCTCGAGACATTACTCAAGAAACTAAACCTCACATTTTTTTATCCACTAGACGAATCGACTCGAGTCTTCCAGGTTTAGAAAGATACAGAAATAGTAAGAAAATTATAGAACAAACTAGAAATAACGAAAAGCAAAGCAATAACAAAAAAAATTTTAGGCAACTTACCTGAAATCAGATACGAATTTGTGAACTAACTCTTTCTGTTCACTGCATTCGACCAGCGAGCCCGTCAGTTCTCATCAAGTTCTGAAACAACAAATCCTGCTGATACTGCTGCATTTTGTGGTAACGGGGTGGTCAGCTGTACACAAGAAGTCTTCGTCAAGTTTGAGCAAGTTTCGTAACATTATTAGATATTTATTAAATTATAATTATTTAACAAACTTATTACTAATCATGTTTCCTTATCGAATTGTAAAACTCTCTTGGTTTCCCTTTTCATTTTATTTCCTAAATGTGTAAAAATTTTCTTCTCCAATTTTATTTCTGTTCATTATATTTATTAATTCTTTCTCTCTGCTTCACTGACAAACTAATACAAATACATTTGAAAACTGATTTAAAAAAATCAATTTAACATGTATTTTTTTCTTTTAAGTAGAATATTGCCCAATCATAAAAAATTCTTTCTTAGTTACTTCCTTTTGCATTTACTAAATTTGTTTTGAACTCATATTCATTAAATTTCATTATACACAAGTAATTTAAAAATAATTGTGTCAATTACTTCTTATGTCAATTACTTCTTATGAAAGAAAAAAATTATTTTAGTCATTTTTTATTAAATAATTACAGTTAATAAAAAATTATGTATCTTCGCAAATACTTCACCATCAAGTGAAAAATACTGAAATCCTTGCATTTTACCGATTAAGCTGCTGCCTGTTGATTTCAATCTTCATTACAAACTGCTAAAACACTGTTCAAAGAGTTAATTAAATTTAATTAGTGTTTTAATATTTAAAAAGAACTGTATCAACATCAAGTGCCATCCACT
>JAOUZG010011179.1:0-10182 GCA_026289955.1 Argiope argentata | reverse complement strand
CAAATCCACCCTGTATAAAATTAATTTTATCTTAATTTGCTGACTCTCTTTCGATACAATTACCATTTTTATATATGATAATAAACACATGGTTCTTTTGATTAATCGACATTCAAAATTGTAGCACATTCCAGAAAGGACTGAAGCATAATGCATCCCAATAGAAGAATCGGAAATTAAGAAATGCAGAAAGAATGAAATAAACGCCTAAAATTGGATTTGAGTTATATTTCCAGACTATAAAAATAGATTGGGTTAAAATTTTACGGTGTTTCAGATCATTTCGAGAAGACACTTAAATATTTTATGAAGGAAATATTAAAATTTAAGATTTCAAAAGCATAGATAAGATACTCGATATAAATAACTGCTAGGTTAATAGATAAATAGGTAACCGTTAATAGAACAAATTGTTAACCATTTGGTTAGAATTGTTTCTGGAGTTATAAACAGTTGAGTACACTGCAGTATCTAGAGATACTTTATAACTATGTTTTATATGCTGCACAAAACCGATAATTATTCTATTGAGCAGGATATAGAGAAAGAGCATTCAGAAGAGTGGAGCGGGGTATTTTTTAATTGTACAAACAATTTAAAATGACCGCATTTGTTTAATTGGTCGGGCTTGATAAATCCATAAACGAACGTTCTAATAACTGTAGATTTCTGATAAACTTTTTTCAATATTCTGAAATTCGACAGGAAGACAGAAATTAAGACCCCAAAGTTCTATATAAATCCACGAAAGTATACGATTTAAATTTAAGATTGGGATAAAATGCCTGGAAAAATTCAATTAAAGTAGAAAGTAAAGAAATTAAATGAATGTTATTAAATCCCCGTTTACTGAACACAACTCTAAAATACTTGTTTATATTAAACCTGAAATTATCTCAACTTCTATAATATAAATAACTCTATTTATTAAAATTGGCAATAATTAAAACGTTCAAATTTATGCTGTGTTTTTTTATAAAAATGTATTATTCCGACTTTATTTTTTCAGGAATTTATTTTATTAATGAAATTATTTTATTTTTCCCCACACTTTTAATATATAGTTAATTTATCAAAAAAATTAAATATTCGCCTAATTTCAAATTTTAGCATTTAAGTATAAAATTAAGAAGTTCAGCTAGCTTTCTTTATACGATTAAGATTTCTCGATTCTATGAATGAATCCAAATTCTTTTAGGAGTTTTGTGCATGAGAAGGGGGGGGGGGCAAAAATTTTATTGTTCGGCGAAGGGAAGAAACTTTCTCGTAATGTGCTGCAACAAAAATGCTTTCATTTACAAGAGCCTATCTAAATTATTCATAAAAACGTATTTCTTTCACATAATTCGTTCAAAAGAATTATGACATGTTCTTTCTTAACAAAGTAGCACACGAAACGTTTCTATACTCGGATCTCCACTCATCAAACATCTCGTATCCCTCACTCAGCACAACTCACAATAACGATCTCTTTCTTACACTCGCCAAATTTTATATACTACAAACCACCACTTAATACAATCCCCATTCATTCCACCTCTGTCACCAAATTTGAAACTTGCACATGCATACCCACACACCTCCACAATTCCAACATGCACTCATTACCCACACCACCGCCACAACTCCAACATACACATTAGCCACACCACAACCTCCACAAGTCCAACTCACACAAACACAACGCTACTCCCTCCCAACTTATATTCCAACATGCATACACTACTCACACCGCCACCCCTGCCACAGCATACATTCCAGCATGCATACATCACCCACACATTTGCTACTTCCACAAAATGCATTCTTGCAAGCATACCCACATTTCCGCTAACTCCACAACATACATTACCCACTCCCACCGCTATTTCCACAATTCCTACATGCATACATTACCCACTCTACCGGGACCTCCACAATTCCATTACCACATAAATTCATTACACACACCACCACGATACTCGAAATTTTAATGCCACATGCAATCATTACCCACTAATCAACAATCCTCGAATTTCCAACACCACACGTAATTATACACTCCATCACCGTCACCATAATTCCAATACTACACATATGACTCATTCAACTACGAATTTCACTGTTATAACCACAGTCACTACCATGATACCCAGTTTCGATGTCATACTTATTACCTCCATTATGACACCCGCTCTTCCAGAACCATCATCATTATCCATTCCACTATGGCTCACAAAGTTCCAACACCTAACCCCCAAAACATCGACCCACGCAGCTCCAATAGCATGCATTACTAACACTACGATGGACCATAATTTTAACCGCGAACAAAACCAAAGCAATTTCCAATCCAGAACTATTTCCATTCCTAATTCATTGGGAATACCAGCGACATTCGCTATAAAAACTCCTGGCTCTACTCTTAGCCAATAAGTTTTTAAGTTTTTAATCCGCGCATTGAAATGCAGGACAGAAATTTCACTTTCAACGACTCGGTGCAATACACAACTCTGAAAGGTAGCGTGATTTTAACGTGGAGGCTAACTTACAACGCGCCAGAGTCCTGGTATTGAGGTAGGGCGTCTTCCCGTGATCTGGGTATCCCGGGTTCAAGTCCCCATTCGGGTATGGCTGTTCTGTGTTCTATCTGTAAAATATATGAATGCCCCACCCCCTTAAAAAAGGCTTTGCAAGCGAATTTCTATAAGTGATAGCAAAAGTCATACTCTTGGTCCCCTTGCAAAACAAGAGATGCTGATTAGGCTTAAATACCTCAGCGAGCTTATCCGTTGCAAGTGCCAAAAAAAAAACCTACAGCGATGCTTTGTTGTTTCTAACGGAATAAAATTGCATTTATAGAAATAAAGAATCGGGACAAAATTTGCGCACAATGTCATCACTTCTTTACTGATTTCTAAAGAACCATTTTTTTTATAAAAGAAGTTTTAGGTCGATTTAAGAATAGAAGAATCCGATTTAACTGCTTGTGTGAAACAAATAAAATGGGTTTTTAAACTATTTATTTACACGTCCCAGAAAACCCAAAACGCGCACTCCTTATGTAGTGTAGCTATACGTACCGAATAAGCATAAAGATGAAAATCTAAAGAACTCGTAACAATCTCAATTTCTTAAACGACAAGTGACAAAATTATTTATGAAAAATGTTCGCGCATTTTATATGAAATAACTCAAATATTCCTTTGTATTCCTTTCCAACATCTCCCTCCCTCCCTTCATCTTCATGTTAATTCTTCCATGTACTGATAAATTAAAAATTCAAACAGCTAACAGTCAATTAATCTATCGCTATGTTTTGTCCTGAATGATAAGCATAAAGATGAAAATGATCCTTATAAGTTACAAATCCCTGGTTCCTTAGAAAAGGTTAAATATTAATTTTGATGAAAGTTTTATCTGTTGCTGTATAATTCTATTCAATGTAAGATATTTTTAAAAAGTTTTATACGCCCTTCAAAGCCAATTAACGGAGGGGGAAAATGATTTTCCTATATGTAATTTGCTTGACCAATATCGGGAAATATTTTGATATTCTGCAATCCAATAAATTACAGTATTAACATTTCATTTATAAATTACAAGCTACGCCAAAGATCAGGATTCGTGCAATAAACAAATTTCTTACATCAAAAGGGATCCGATTGTAAAACTTATTTGCCTGCTTTACTTTAAAAGACGAAGGTAATTTATCAGTTTTTATGTCCGGAGAAATGTTATCAAATCCTACTCGTGAAATATTGTCTTCGAAAATTATTGAAGTACGTTATTTTCTATAACTTGTTATAGCTAATTTCTACAAATGAAACGTCTCATCACAAGAAATGTGGAATTACGTAATCGTGTATCTCGACAGAAAACAGAATAAATCCACAAGGTTTGTCAAGTAGAATTTAAATCAGGAGATAGGACAGAGCGTAGAACGTGAAATGTGCCCAAAAGAATAAGCTTCAGAGTTTTAATGAATTAGTACAAAGTCCAGAAATCGGTCAATCTTGACAGGAATTTATTTTCAAAACTCAACATTTAGCAGAATAAAGTAATGGTTTATAGCACTAAATGAAATTAAGAAAGTATTTGTCAATAAGACGATTTCATTATCAAGTTATAGAATTCTAAATCTCGGGAATTGTATATTCAAAGCTTAACTTGGATGTCACAAGTGCAAGACAAGACAAGTGCGCGTTTCCTTTTATTTTTTGGCTACAAAACACTTGAAATTCAATTAATCTGACGTCATATCGGATAAAGCAAAACTTTCATGAGAAACTGAACGCGATTTCATACCAGTTAATTCCTTGCAGATTTTGAGTTCAAAGATCAACGAAGTAATTTCCATAGAAACTTTTTTTTATGATTAATGAAGGTCGAATAGTAATGATCTATTATTCAAAGGTATATCTTTAGCAGAGCTTAAAAATATTTAATGATGCCGAAAGGCAAGAAATTCTGACGGAGGGTTAACTTACAGAACTTTACGTATTTACATATTAGTTTCTCGTCGCTACACGTGAGAAAGGTGAACGCAATTTTGTCTACGTACAATTTAATGTTAAATAAAAAATATAGTAAAATTAAATGTTGAAAGTCTCGTTTTATATTGAATTGGCAAACCTAGAATCTTTCACAACGGAAATTTTTTTAACCCCAACTTACATGTAGTTATTTGTTGGTTTGTAGTTTAATTTCGATTATTGGAACTTACGTAAAATCGATAATTTTTTTTCATACGTCACATTTTATAATGAATTTGATTGAAACCATCTCATATTTAAAGCTTATTTTTATCTAACATAGTCTAATCTTTTGAATTTTTTTAAGCCCCGTTTTCTAAAATTTAATAAATTTCACTATTAAAGTTTTTATGAGAATGAAACATACTGCATCCATCGGAAAATCGCATTGAAATGATCTCCGCATATCCAGTAAAAAAATAGGAAAATTAATTACCCTGCATATTAATCAAAACTGTATCTTTGTTTACTTCTTTTCTCAGTGAATTTAATATATTAATTAAATGGCATCCTATTTGGGACTTTTATAAGAACTGGAAATGAAGTTAATTAAAAAACTTAATTTAAATTTATTTTGAAAAATCTGCTAAAGAGATTCTGTTACTCATTTATACAATATCGAATTTAGTTGAAATGGTATAAAAAATCAGCAAAATGTATTGCTCTAGAAACATAACAAATATAAAAGTTATATATATATATATAGAATTCCTAAATCTAAAGATAACATTTTTTCCCATAAACTTTTATTGGGAGTCATTTGTTGCAAGAAAAGCTTGAATGGGTTTTTGTTTTATTTCATTTTTGTTTGGCGAGAAAATACAAGTCATTTCTGTTGTTGTTGTTTCTAATGGGACTTGCCAAGGGCAAGCTCGCTGATACATCAACGATTTTAAGTCGAAGGAGTGTCTCTTGTTTGAAGTTGCGCCAACTAGGCCAAGAGTACGACTTAGTTACTCACTCATCACATTCGCATGCGCAACACCTTTTTATGGGGGGCAGGCACATTCACACACCTTACAGATTGAAAACAGAACAACCATGACCAAAATGGGACTCGAGCCTGATAGAGCCAGTTCACGGGGTAGACACGCTACCCCTATGGCAGGACACCGGTACTGTCACTTTTAGTATCTATAAGGAAAGAAAGTTTTAGTTTTCTATCAAATATGAATAAGCGACAATGTGTTTTTTTAGTGGGCAGGACGTTACTTGCCTCTAAACCTGCTTTTCGACATTTCACGAGAAGGAACAGGGCTTAAGAGTTTTTGCAAAAGAGTTGCGTTTTCGCGAAATCGATTGCGTCGTGAAGAGACGCTTCTTGATCTGCGCAAAGACACAATTTTAATCTGAAGTGATCTAATTTGTTCAAAAATATCCAAGTGAGAAATGGTACTATTTAAAATTGCTCTAGAGCTACAGCTCAAAATGTTGCTTACCTCTAGTGGTGTCACTTCCCAAACTCCATCAGCCATTTTTGAAGCTTTAGTGGCATTGAGAAGACAGAAAGCCTTTAGAATAGACTGCACATTATTTGGCATTTGTTGAAGAATGAGTTTTAACAGAAGGACATCAGAAGTGAAAAATCGAAGAAGCTTGCAGGGTTTCATATCGCCTGATTGCTCGCCGGTCAGAAGACTTTGGATTTCTTAAGACTTCCACAACCCGCATCTTTTTATTATGTCCGATTCTAATGCTGGCTAGGATCCTCTTCCTTAGGATCAATTATTATGTCACGAACAATAGATGCAGCTTCTGAAGGAATGTGGGCGATACAGAACTTAAATTTGGTTTTGCTTGCAGTTCTAGGCCTTGACATTGCTAATTCAACTGTAGCTTCAACCATAAAAAACAAAGTTACGGATGAGCAGAATTAAAGGAGGATATTTTCATTGCAGATACTTAAATCATGTTGGAATTCTTTGAAAACGGAAATATGTTTAATCAAATGAGAGAAGATAACATCCGCAGGTCACCATGTCGTAATTAGGGCGGCGTGTATTTGTTGTGATTCCAATTATTTCCATTTTTACTAAAGAAATTAGATCATTGATTTTTACAACGAAATTAAAAGAGGTTCCTGTTCAGAAAAGAAGGCAGCTTTTTAGCATTACACGGATGACGAGCGGGCGCGCCAATTACGTCACACACAGCCTCGACGGAGCCTGGAGTTTAAAGTTATCTTACATAATTTATGATAGATATTATCATAGGTATTCCCCACAACTGGAGGCAAATGGGGAGGCATTCTCGGGATGGGAAAAATTATCCCTTGTTTCAAGATGACACTTGTCATATATGGTGGCTAGATAATTTTCTTGGATGCGCTTTCTCTTTTCTTTGGGCGCCAATGGGATGAAATGAAATTTTACTGTGATCGTCGGGACAATTTCTCTTTCCTTTCGTCAGAAATTGTTTTTCGTTGAGTTCCAATGGGTGAAAAGAAAATCATTATGATCTGTTAAATGGAAGCAATAAGGTGCATGTTGTTGTTGTTTTTGAGCATTTCTTTAATAATCACATTTCTCACAATGCAAACACAAGGTATTCACGCGCTGAGCTTAACTGCAAAGCATATGATTTTATTCTCCTTATAAATGGAATGCACTGTGGGATGCGTCCCTAATCAGGCATCGTTTTAATCTTGTTTAATATTTAGGAAGGAAGAGTGATATTAATTTGGAGGAATCCTCCACTCAGCGTAAGATCCGAGGAGAGGATTTGAGATAGTTTTCTTCTATTAACGAACTTTTCGCATAATCAAAATGAATACGAAAACTGAAAAAGAGATTCGAAACAAATAGAATATAATGATTCTTCCCATCAGATGCACTGCCCACCAGACCAACATTGAACATTACTTTTTAAAAGGAGGAATATAAATGTACTTATTAAAACCCTTTCCTTTTCAATTTTACAACAGAAAGTTTTCACGAAGAATAAATTGCAATTGTTCAGATAAATTGAAATCTGAAGGAACCAATGTGCTTGTTAAAAATGTGTGTAAGGGAAAGCATTGAGTTTTTCTTTCTTTCAATGTTAATAATTTCCTTTTTTATTATTGTACTGGCCCTCTACAACTTTTCCTATAAGCAGAGTAGGCTTTCTATTAGCAACCTCTCTTTATAGGTATGGAAATTATGTTTACAGATAACAATATTAGTGTACACAATGTTACTTGAATCAAACATCTATTCATATTTTTGCTTGAAAATTTCTAGAGGAAGATTCGACTCCCGTATTGTCATTTATCTTCTGAACAATTTTGAAATGCATTTTTTTCATAGTTATAAATATAAATAAATAAACTTCATAAATATAAATAAATTCATAACATGATCACTAATCACTGTTTCATCACATATAAACTCTCGAGATTTTCTTTAGTTGTTAAAAGCAAAAGAAACAAAAAAAAAAGATTACATTTTTACTGGATTTGTTTCTTTTCTTATCTTTTTTTTGTTTTTGAGGAAAAAATAAATTAAGCATAGATGACATGGATATTTAAATTTCCATAGACTTATGATGGAAATGAAGATCCCCTTCGGAAATTTGGCCCTCAATAAAAAATGGTAAATAGATGTTCATAGTATGTTGAAACGAAATTAAAATGGATTTTTATATCTACGATTTAATCTTCGTCTCAAAAGATTCTTAAAAACCCTCCCGAAAGAAGCAACAAAGTATCATCAGTTTGATGTTTAAAATTTGTTGAACCTAAAACATCATTTTGCATCAAATAATATGAAACATATTTTATTAATATCAAGCACAAACAATATAATATCTTCACAAAAAAGTAAGGCATCGAAGGCTGCCCCTATTTGACTGAAAATTTAAGAAATGAAAGAATATAGTACTGACAATAAGATATTTTAACTGTTCTTTTTCTTAGTTTAGTAATTTTAAATACCGCTTTAATGCAACACGCTTCTTTTTTAGGACTGAATTCTTGATTTAGATCTGATAATGAGAACGACATTCCTCCTTGTAAATCACGCTTGAATAATTAATTGCGTTATTTAAATGCAACATAATTTCAAATATGTATCATGAACGATTGTATGAACAAAAATGTTTAAAATCATTCAAATATTTTATTTTAAATCAGTAATTCATGCGCTAAAGGAAAAACTATAAGCTTGTGTACATTATTATTTCGAATAATTCAAGTCTACCAAATAGGTTCTAATAAATATTGATGGGTATTTTTATACTAACATCACACTATTTCAGGGATTATTACAAAGAGGAAAATGCGAGTAGAAAATAAGCCTCACGAAGTTATTTCTATTTTTGAAAATTTACGTCTTTACCGTTCATCTCAATGTCCCGGCACAGAAGAAAAATAAATCATCTTAACTAAATAAACAAGATGAAAATGAATCTACGCTCCGGTTGGATAGTATGAAAAATTTTGCTCGGACCTCCGAAAATGAACACTGTTCATCAGACAGGATCAGAATCCAAGCATCCTATTAGACGAAATCGAATACAACACATACCGAACATCCTTAACCTAGGGGTCAGGCTTTTTTAGAATTACGAATTCAATCCATTTTTAATCCTACCGATCGCGAAGACGAAACCTTAGCACCTAAGATGTTATATTTGCTTTCGTCATGCATATACGATTCCAATTTTGGGATGCTAGGCTATCAGCCAGTTGCTATGGACAATTTCTTCGATTTACAAACTATCGAATATGTTGTTGTTATTAAAAGGGATATCGTAAAAGTAACAAATAACAAAACGTTTTTAAAAATATCGTGCCTGAAAATTTATAATCAAATTGCATTTTATTGGATTTTGATACCAGTTCTCTCAATATCAATTTTTACTTGTCAGAGAATATTTCTAGCTTCAATAATTTTGAACCCCGTCAGACTTTATTGGAGCATTTGTGCCGCACAAACATAAGAATGCATTTTACCCAAATATAATAATTATAGAATAGCAGGAAACATAGACTTTATGATCTGGCACCCTGGTCAAAAAAATCTGGGAAGGAAAAAAATTCTGATTTCAGAGAATATTTGAAGAAATTGTTAATGAGATTAATCGAATATCCATGATAACAGTTGTATTAGATTTATTTATAAGAAACATATTATGTTTTCTAATTTTTAGAAACTGTAACTTTTACTTCTATTTATAACTCTTCTTTTAGTCACGTGACATTCTAGTATATAAGTGCAATTTCACCAATGTCTCGTTTCCGCTTATAACCTTATACTTGTATTTGCTTATAAGCAGCTCTTTATAAAACTGTTTGTATTCAAATTATAAAAAATTTCTATTTATAAAATTATTTAAATTTGATAAAAAAAACTTCATTTAAAAGTAAGTAGATTTATTATCCAAACCTTTTTATACAATTTATCAAATATATGAAAACATTGTAATGAAAAAAAATTTAAAAATTTAATTTGTCAACAAAAGAAAGAACTATGAGCATTAAATTGTTGACTGAAAGCTTTTATTTGCATGTTTTCATAAGTAATTTTGAAAACATGCAAATAAAATTAATTTTAACATGCAAATAAAGTTTTTGTAATTTAGAAAATGATGGAAACAATTTGTTATAAAATAGAAAAATAATTATTGCAGACAATTAGAAAATGTCTGATCATTTCATGCAATCAAACGAGTGAAATTTTATTGCAAA
>JAOUZG010011158.1:48432-77116 GCA_026289955.1 Argiope argentata | reverse complement strand
ATGATACAGAACAACACAATTTATATAGGTTTAATCTTGAAATGAAGGCCAATAAGAGAAAACACAAGACATTTCAGATCTTGAACAAGATAATAAAAACATCTTAGACCATCTTGATCTCTGAAAAGAAAAATTTGTAAATATTAGCACTACTGATGAACATTTCTGTAACATATTAGCAGGCAAATTTTAATAGTAGAATCAAACATGCGTTTTTAATAACATTTTAAATTAATATTTCTGATTAAAAATTAATTTTAATATTCAAGAATCTAAAAATCAAACATGAAATTTAACAGTGAAATATAAACATTAAAAAAAATCCTCTAATAATACTTTTGACTTGTTCTAAACAGAAAATCCAACTTGGATTTTGGAAGAAATATGTATAAGTTAATTTGACAATAAATGGATAAGATATATGATAATGCGGCAGACATAAGAAAAAGCATTAACATATATTTAAGAGGTTGAATTGCAAAAAACATGTTAATGTTTAAGATTTTAAAATATCTGATATGAAACTGTCATTTATTAGATGTTTGATTTAAAAACTCCCTATAAATGATTAGAAAACTGTGAACTGAAAACTAGACAATCCAAGTATCAAGGAGGTAGTTTAACAACAACATAAAACTCAGGTTAGTATTCACTGTAGCATATATTATGATGGTACAAAGCCAGATTGCAAATTTTTGCTTTAGTATGATCAAAATCACAATTTTTAATGAACTCTATTATTGTAAAGGAAAATTTTTCCATTTTCTCATATATCAAATCTTAGTGTAATATGTCATATATTGCAAAAGTATGGGCAAAGTTGTCAAAGACCAGTCCTCGTTTAATGAAAAATTTTAAAAAGTCAGATTCCTATTCTTTTTAAAAATTCATATACCATAAAAGACATAAAAATGTTAAAGATAAATTTAAATCACATAAATTTAAGTCATATTTCCTCAATAACATTCACATGTATCATTAGCTTCTTGCTTCTAGATGTATGTAAATTTCTCTATGACATATACTGATGAAAAAAAAAAAAAAAAACTCTGCCAAAAGCATTTAATATGGTAATCAAAATACATTATTCACATGATTATAACCATAAGTATTTTGAAAATATAAATCACAAGTCTTGAAAAGTTTATATTATATATATATATATAAAGTGATATGGCTGTTAAATGGTTCTATGAAATTTCTTTATAAAGTTAGAGAAAAAATACAACGAATATAAGATGAAGAAGTTTGGTTGTGTCTTCTCCAAACATATGTGCCCCACTATGATGAGGATATTAGACACTTAAACTTTAACAAAACCTCACATATGGTAAATCATAAGAAATGGATCCCTCTAATTGTGACATTAAAATTCGCACCAACATCCAAGAGAAGGAAGGAACAAAATTTTCTATATATATGCTAACATAGGAAATTCTACCAGTTTTTTCAGTTCTTGAACATTTTAGATGTCACTAAAAATAAAACAAGGATAATACACAGAAGCTTAATTAGACAAAACATACTTGCTCTGATTGACATCAACTAATGATCCTATTTTTGAAGTTGTAAAAGAAACATGCTCATCTCCCATCACAATCTCAAGCTCCTACAAGAAACAAATAAAATTAAATGTATTACTAATAAATAGAAAGCTTTTATATAAATTATCTATACCTAGTATAAAATGAAGTCTCTTGAAAGTTTCTATATGTTTGAACCACAAAAAACTTAAGAAATAGTAAACAGATATGGGAGATTTTTATACTATTTTGTAGAATATTTATTGGGGAAGGTTTTAATACATTAAAGACACGCATGTGTGAAAATATCAAACTGTGCATATACAAATAGCAAGAGCTGTGGTATGCATATATGATACATTTCTTTGTTTACATCTCAATGTGCCCATTTAAACAAGGAGAGCCTTTTGATGAGCGAGATAGCCATCTTTCTTCATATCGTACTACAACTGAATTGCTGAGACAGAATGAATCTTCTGAGGATCAAAATGATCGTCTGTGTTTAAACTACAGGCATATTTTTACCTTTATAGCAGTTTAAATATTTTTGAGCAAGTGGTGCTATAAAAAATTGTTATGCAGCTATTTTTGATAATTTCTTAATATATTTTCATGTTTGATGTTGCTTAACATGTCCATTTAAAAACAGGTGGAGGCTAGGCTTAAGTTTAAAGCTAATTTTTCTTCTTGGATGCTATGTCATGGGCAACTGCAACTGAAGTGAGCATACTGCCAGTCTATACTACTAATTATAATGAATATGTGTGTGTGTTTTGGCATTCTACATACTAGACAATTTAACCAACTGTGGCACATATATACCTGAAAGGTAAATGTATACCTTACAGTGGTCTTTTTTCAATTTTTAATTAGAATTTTAACCAAAAACTAAGCTGAATGTTATTTTTCTATTACAACTTCTAAAAATATTTTAGAAGTTAATATAGAAATATAGAAATAATGCTAAGTAAATTATGCACTATTTCACTATTTAAAGAAGAAAAAAATCCTTATTCAATAATTTGCAATTACTAAATGCGGATTACGGAGCAAAGCTTTTATTTTTATTGTTTTATTTATTTATTATTATTTATTTATTTATTGCCTAATTTTCAACAATTAATTACATTACTGCACTGAAATTCTAGCCGTTGTTCCAAAAACTATTTGATAGCATAATTTTCTTCCATTGTTAAAAGTTGGACTATTTTTTTAATATCTGTGTAGTTTGATAGATGGATAAAAAAAAAGAAAATTAAGGTAGAATACCATGACATTTTGGAAAGAAACTAACTGACCATTTACATTTTTAACAGTGCTATTTGATCTATGATGTCATGAGATTTACATTCACTAAAAAGGTTCATGTGCACAATGAATGGAGCACATGTAAGACAATTAAAATAACAAAGCTTCAAAGTTTGATAATTTACTGTATTCATGAACTTTTAGTTACATCTATACATAAAATTAAATATAACCAATATTCTTGGCAAACCAGCAGGTAATTAAAGCTGACTAGGTCTGCCTAAATGGTAGGGAAAAGATTCAATAACACCATGTGATCTTACACTAACAAGGTCAACTTAAAAATCTATCGAAATAATCCTAAAATATTTAAATCAGCATTCTTTGGGGAAATGGGTATTTAAACTTTAAACTTGCATTAAAAAAAAACTTTTATACAGTAGTCACTCTATAAGCGATAAGTTCCCACTATAGCTTATAGAGTAACACAATAACACAATGCTCTGTTTATTGTGTATATAGATCTTTCCAATGACTAGTTTTCATTGGAAAGATCTATATACACAATAAACAGAGCACATGAAAGAAATTAAATATATATATTTTTTAATCTATCGTAATTGGAATCTATCATTTAAGTTCCTTGAAAATCGTAATTTTATTTGAGATTTTAAAATTTTGATGCATGCAAATTTATCTTTCTATCGTAAGAAAATTTGTGTTTTGAATAAAAGAGAAATCAAAAGCAGCACCCAGATTAGGTATTCTTGAATCATTTTTTTATAGCTCCTTTAACAGTTGAAAATTTTCGCAGCCACAAATTCAGATATAAAAATATGTTAAGACTTGATTTCATTAAAAACAGTAAAATTTGATTTATGAAACCCATTAAAAGAATAAAAAGTTAAGATTCAAGATGATTTTCAAAACTTTTTCTAATATATAATACTTTAAAAAAAAGTTCACTATTGAAGTTTTCCTGAATGTATAGCTTAGGTAGCTTTGTCTTAAATTTCTTCTTTTCACACTGAAGATTTGATTGAAAATGACAAAACAATCTGCATCTCAAAATGTAAAAAAAGAAATTAACCCATTAAATATTTGCATAATAAAAATTTTTTATAAATAAATACATTTAAATTATCTAAGATTGCACCTTTTAGAATTTTTTTTCTAAGATTTGGTCTCCAGAAGTTAAATAAAAAATAATCAAAAACATAAATTCACAAAATAAATAAATACAATGTTGCATTACTAAGATTTCAGAATAAAAAAATTTCATTTTTAAGAAAAGGTTATTTATAATAATTTGCTATCTAATACCAATTTATATACTTTTTAAAAAATAATTCAAATAAATAAAAAAGGAAAGAGAATTAATTCTTACTTGGCGGCCAACACGATCAGGTTGAGGCCATAAATTGTCATCTTCCTTCATTATTTCAGAGTCTTCAATTATTCTCTTAAGTTCTTCCATGACACATTTATGTACATATGCCTGTGGGAAAACACCAGCAATGGAAGTTTTAATAATATTCGGAACTCTACTGATATAACAGAACAAAACTGGAACTCTCAATGTCATTTTTAAAAATATATAATAATTAATAATCTCAAAAAAATTCTTAAAAATTAATATTGCAACTAGAAAAGGTATTCAAGGCATTCTACTTGAAATGTGTACATAAATATATATATGTAGGATATCTCACGGAGCTATTTTGTTTAACCATCATTTGTGCTTTCATTTTTGTTCTTATTAACATCTGATTCTAGAGGTAATTCAAAGAAAGAATTGTAAAAGGTTAGATCATCTCCCAGAGGATGATAATTTTAATTAATACAACATTACAGAAAAACAGCTATCAAGCTTTTGAAAAACTATTCAGGCAGAGGCCTACTCACCAAACGATAAATATGTTTTTGGACTCCTTACATTTGGTAAAATGTGTTTCAGTCATATAATGTACTTTTCTTAGACTTTCAACATCCTCCTAGAGGGAATAATCTAATGTTCTGTTAGTTTAATAGCTTCATGTTCTAATCCATTTAATATTTACCTGTAAATACTCCCCCTTGTATACTTTATTCTTTAACTCTAAATAAATTCTTTAATTATTTTTTAAAAAAGAAGTCTCTCCATCCTTTGTTTACATTTATTTTAATCTTAGTTTTTAAACTGAACCTATAAATATTTAAAAAAACCTGCATACCTCACAACTAAAACAACACTATCTGAAGAATCTAAAATTTTTAAAGATTTGGTTAGACTCCCAGATATTATTTATATCTATTACTCTAATTTCAATTGTAATTAATTTTCCAAGTTTTACCTTAATTTAGCTCATGGTAACTTCATTCTAAAATGCTCTTTTATTTCCTGATCCATTCCACTTTTTCTATTTGATAAAGCAAATGAAGCTTTGTAAGATACTGTTAATCAATCCATCTACAGAGTAAAGAGATTGATAAAAGTAAACAGATTCTTCTAAAGGATTCCTGTGTTTCTCTTGTCAAGGTTAATGTGTGAGAATTCATGTCAAAATTCGAAACATGCCAAATTTATGAAAATATCATGGTGTATAAGACCAGGTTAAAGGATTTTCTTAATTTTAACGCTCTTTATGGCTTTTTGCTTTCTTGTGTTTGGGTGTTGGCTCTGCTTGTACATAATGCATGCCTCTCAGGATGGAATAAAACGACCTAAAAATTAAATCTGTCATCTCCTTGATTTTGACTCTTCTTAAAAAATATTATATATATATATATATATATATATATATATATATAATTTTTTTAGTAATAAAATTTTAAAATACTCTCATTTAAATTTTAACTACTCAGTATTAAATAAAAAGTGAATGCAATTGAAAAAAACAATGTTATATAGATGCAACCACATATTTATAAAAAAGTTTTTTCATATGGTATATGATTACTACAAGAATTGTTTACTTATTGACAAGATACTTTATTTTATGAGAAGGCAATGAAACTACAAAAACATTATGTGTACTCTAACAATAGCAAGATGCATGAAAATATTTGCCTTATTTCTATTTGCTTTCCATTAAGTAAAAAAGTAATGCATCTAAATTACCTATGTAAATGTCTAAATGTCCAAAAAAAAGTCAGCTATATAAAGGAAGATTTATTTACAAAGTTAAAATGGAAAAAAAATCTCTATCTGAAGCGTTGTCTTAAATCATAAAGAAAATTTACTTTTATTTGTATTTTATAAGTACTAGTTTTTTTTATTTTGATATGAACAAAATTAATCACCATGATATTTAGGCTTGTAATTTTTGTCACCAAACAAATGAGAAATATAGCCAAGATGGTTGAACCTCATATAATAAGGCTTTAAGATTATGACATTGAAAACAATTAAATAAAATGGAGGCCATAAATATCTGTCAGTATATTCTTTTTCTGGCACTTTCCTGTTAGCCAGACACAAATATCTCTATTGGGAACCAGACGCCAGCCAAATTGCAAAGTGACGTGAATGAACCGTCAACGGAATTCTACACTATTTGACACTTTGTCGCTTGCACATGGCTAATTGAAGAGTATCTTTTTTCTTAAATTTAATACCATACTAGTTGGGAGGTTTTTAGCAAAGACTGGTTTCTCCGAATATTCTAATTCAAATTTAGATAAATATTATTTCATTTTACATACAATAAAATACTTAATAAACACAAATATTTTTAGGCACATCAATGTGACAATAAATTTTACTAAAGAAATAGCTTACCTCTTTACGAATCATTGTATCATTTTTGTAGTTCGAATTATTTGCATACCTCAATTTACCTAAAATAAGGGCAAAGCAAAAATTATTATACTGAAAGGAAAATATATATACAATATCAACAAATTAAAATATTGTTTCCATTGGATAAGGTTTTCCTTTACAAACACTAGAATCATGAATGATAGCATTACATGCTATAGTAAGTTTACTATTTAAAATGTTATAATGTTTAAAATATTTTAAATCATAACTTTTTTATAATGACTAAAGCATTTCATTTTTCTATGATAATAACTTCAAACTATGGATGATAAGTAATCGATTTTTGTACTCTTTTTATCAGAATTGCATGCACAGACTTATATAAAAACATTTTCTGCTAAAGATAAAGTAATATCAACAAGAAAAGCGTATCATATCGCATGGAGCCGGTAAAAATTGGAGTCCAGTTAGATAGTAAAAGTTAGATAATAACAAATAATTTTACTAATAAATTTTTAGAATCTACGTTTATAGGCAATATAAAAGTCACGTATTAACATTTCTGCTTAAAAATTAAAGGTATCAAAGGTATATAAAATTCTAACATTAAAGGCATTACACAGATTGTACATAAACAATTTTAAAAACTCTTACCATCAGGTCTGAATTCAAATTCAAGAAATTCGTGACCAAATTTTCCTTTATGGCCGACATAATATCTGAGATAAAAATCACTAGACGACATGACGAACTTGCAATATAAAATATAAGAAAAGGAAAACAAATAATGCAATTACAAAGCAATCCTATCAGTTAAATTGAACGCACACTGCACTGCAATATAACCGTGATAATTATTATTGTTCAATCCGGACAGAAACAACCTACAACCAAGTGAACGCTCTTTCTGATCCGATCAGTTTTGGAAATAAAATATTCGGATCCATGGATGGTGTCACGAAAAGCACTTCCACTTCTACTGAGACAACTAAACTCCTGGATTTCTTGAGAATGAAACCGGAACTTTTCGACTTCGGAAAAACTTTGGGACGATGTGTGGTGAAAAAACTCCATCGCATATTTATCAATAATAATCCTGTATATAATTATGTAAATATTTAAACTAATTAAACGTAAAAGTATTTTTTCGATAGGCTCTCTTCAATGTTTTAGTCTGATTGCGTCAACACGTTCGATGTGACTTCATTTCGGCGCGGAAAGAGCGATCGCCGGCGAGGTGAGTAATGCATTTACATTTTCATTGCTCATCAATTTTCCGATTGCTACATAATTTGGCGCCCGAACAGGGACGCTGGAATTGAGTCACAATATGTTTTGATAACTGAGAAAAGGATTTAGTTTGAACTCTTGCTGTTTAAATATTTGATGGCTCATTAACAATATTTGAAATATATAAGAAGAAATTGATTTGAATATTTTAATATCTAATGAGAATATCTATATCTACTTTGGAAACAGTAAGCGAACATTACTAAAATAGAAGAGAGTGTTTTAACTCGAATACTATTTAAGAAATTGCTCTAAAGATGAAGTTGAACTGATTATATTTTATATAATTTGGATTAGAGTAATTTGATATTATTTTAAAGAATACAGGATTCAATAAAAATTTAGAATGGTTAAATTTGTTCTCAATTCGGATAAAAATGTACATATTTATAACATTTATTCTGATTCTGAATGAAACTGCATGTTCATTTAAGAATTGATTATCTTCTACTTGGAAATTAATTATTCTTTTGAGAAGATTTTTATTTGGAAATTTTATTAATTTAAGAACTTGAATACATCTGAATGTTTACATATTTTGAATTGTGCATTTTTTATGAATAGAATTTATTGATTTTAATATTACATTTTATTATTGAAAGTAAAAGTATATGTGGTATTGAATATATTTACAGTGTTACTAGCATTTGATTAATATATTAACATCGAAATGGAAACATTAATTAAACTGAGAGGCTCTTATCGTGGCTGCTTTACTAAATTTACTGAAAAATTGCAATTATTTTTGAAAACGAAAGCAGATGATTCTGATTTGTATGTTAGTAAACTGAATCAGTTAACAGAGAAATATTTGAAAATTCAAAACCTAGATAACGATATACTTGATTTAATAAAGAAGGACGTTTCATGTTCCGAGGAAAGTATATGTGATGAAATCGAAAGTGCCGAATCTTATGAAGATAAATTCATATATTTTAAAACGAAACTAGAACGCTGCATAAATAAATCTGACAGCGAAATTGATGCATATTCAATTAAAGAAAAAAGAAATTTTAAGTTGCCTAAGATTGAATTGCAAAAATTTGATGGGACTCTAAAGGATTGGTTATCTTTCTGGGGATTATTTAAAAAAATAGATTCAGATCCTGATATTTCGAATGAAGATAAATATCAGTACTTGATACAGTCAACCCTTAAGGGTTCAAGAGCTAGAGAGGTGGTCGAGTCTTTTCCCCCCACGGCTGAGAATTATGTTCAAGCCATCGAATGTTTAAAAACACGGTTCGGAAGAGAGGATGTCTTAGTGGAGGTCTATGTAAGAGAACTTTTGAGTTTAGTGTTGAATAATGCTCTGAATAATGAACATAAACTTCCACTGATTAAATTGTACGACAGAATTGAAACTCAGCTAAGATCTTTACAGATGCTGGGTGTAACAAGTGATAAGTTTGCTTCCATGCTTTACCCTTTGGTCGAGTCATGTTTGCCTATTGATCTTTTACGAATTTGGGAGCGACATTTGTCTTCGACAACATTTAAATCAGATGAGAAATTGAACAAGTTAGAAACGTTAATGAAATTCCTTGGAAATGAAATTGAGGGTGAAGAGAAAATTAACTTAGCGAAAAGTGGATTTGGGCTAGAACATAAGAACTAGAAAAATGAAGCAATTAAGTCTTCTTTTAATCGTAGTAAAAATATTACCACGGGTATGGAACTCTTTAGCTCAGTACAAAGCAGCACATCCTCAAAGAACTCTCATTGTGTGTTCTGTGATAAAAATCATTTTAGTACTGACTGTAGATATGCTCAAAGTTTACCAGGTGATCAAAGGAAAGATATTTTAAGGAAAAAGGGCGTTTACTTTAGGTGCTTGAAAATTAATCATATTTCTAGCAATTGTAAATCCAGAATCAAGTGTTCAAATTGTGGAAGATTACACCATCATCTTTTATGCAATAATAATCGAACCCTTTCTCCCAAGGAAACCACAAAATCTAAACCTGGTGCTGATATTCCTGTACAAGATCAGGCACTAGCAAATGTTTCGCCTTCACCTCATGTTCTGTTGCAGACTCTTGTAATTCACTTAAGAGGAGAAAAGGGTAAAGTGAAGATAAGGGCAATAATTGACTCAGCTTCTCAAAGATCGTACATTTTGAAAAGTACAGCGCAAAGATTGAATTACCAACCCCACCGGAGAGAAAGTCTGCGACATTCCTTGTTTGGTGGAGCGAGTACAGAGGTCTGCCATCATGATGTTTATAGAGCATTTCTCACTGACTTCGATCTGACTTACAATTGCAACTTTGAAGTCCTCGGCCAAGAAACAATCTGTGCAACAATCCCACCCGTTGCGGATGGTATGTGGATGAAAGAACTATCAGAAAAACAATATCCACTTGAATGATCAACATCAGGGACCCATAGAATTATTAATTGGAGCAGATGTTGCTGGAAAACTTCTGACCGGAGGTTATAAGCTCTTACCTTCTGGTTTAGCTGCAATCGAAACAAAGTTAGGATGGACGGTCATGGGTCGTACAATAAGAGAAAAGCGTGATGAAAACACAGATCTGATTGTTACTTCAATGCTAGCAGGAGGAATTTCTGAAACAGATTTATGGAGTCTTGATGTAATAGGAATAAAAGATTTAGCTGAAAAACAATCAAAAACGGAAAAGGAAGAAGCTTCCAAGCAACATTTCTCGAAAACGTTAAAGAGTCTTCCTGATGGCCGGTATGAAGTGTCTCTTCCCTGGTTGGAAGGGATGCAACCACCTGCCAATAATCGATTGATTGCGGAAAGAAGACTAAAGGGAACAATTAAGATTCTTCAAGCAAAGAATTTATTAGAGGGTTATGAAGATGTCTTCCACGAATGGCTGAAAGAAGAAATAATTGAACCTGTAAATATTACAAGATTAGATGATCTTCTTTGCACATACTTACCTCATCGGGCCGTGATCAAAGAGAATTCAACAACAAAGATTCGACCGTATTTGATGCTTCAACAAAACAGAAGAATGAATTATCTCTGAACAGCTGTCTTGAAAAAGGACCTAATTTAGTGGAACGGATTCCGAGCATCTTGAATAGATTCCGACTTGGAGCGTTTGGCGTAATCGCTGATATCAAGAAAGTATTTCTCCAGATAAGTATTAACGACAAGGAAAGAGATTTAACTTACATAGATCATTTAAAGATCCCTAGAAGACTGGAAATGAATCTGAAAGAAAGAAGCAATCTGTCATTCCACGTTTTCTGTGACGCCACTCAATTGGCGTATGCAACCTGCATATATTTGAGAAGTGAAAATGAAGAGGGGGTTTCCTGTCAACTCGTACAGTCACGATCCCGAGTTGCTCCATTGAAACCTGTAACAGTTTCCAGATTGAAATTACTTGCATGTACTATAGTAATACGCCTCATGACAACAATCAAGCAAGATTTACACATGGAAGATGTAACTACATTTTACTGGACGGACTCCATGAATGCTTTGCATTGGATCAAAAATGAAGAAGAATGGGGAGTTTTCGTAATGAACCGCGTGAGAGAAATTAGGAAATGCAGCTCAAAACATGAATGGAATCGTATTCCTGGATCATTCAATCCAGCCGACTTACCATCTAGAGGATGTTCAGTGGTTACACTATTAACTCAACAGTGGCATTATGGTCCATCTTGGTTGAAACAAAAGGCAAAACATTGGCCAGTTAGTGAAGCTATGGTCGATAAAGAAATCATAAATTCGGAGAAGAAGACTATAGTTACCTTGACAGTTACAAAGAACGAAGAATTTGATTACTTTGCCAGTGTTTCATCTTTCGAGAAAATTGTGAGAATCACTACTTGGATTCTTCGATTTGTCAGAAATTGTAAAAAGATGACTCTGTACACCTCACAAAATTTAGAAAGTGAAGAACTGATAAAAGTGGAAACCCTAATTTGGAAAATTGTACAAAATACCTCATTCAGAATCAATGAAGAAAAGATTAGAAACCTTCGTCCGTTCGTTGATCAAAAGGGTCTTATTAGAATCAAGATGCAACTTTTAATGAGGAAAGATTTTGAAAATTTCAAGTATCCTATCCTTCTGCCTCCTGATCATATCGTAGTTCATAAAATGATTATGCATAAATACAAAATTCTGTCTCATTGCGGAATCCAGACTTTGATGTCAAGTTTGCGAGAAGATTTCTGGTTAATAAGAAGCCGCAAAACAATACGTAGGGTCCTAAGTTCTTGTATCACTTGTAAAAGATTTGAGGTTAAACATCCTGAGATACAAGCTGCACCTTTGCCGGAAGACCGTTTAAGAGACTCTGCTACCTTTGAAACTACTGGTATTGATCTAGCTGGTCCTTTGTTTTTAAAGGATGGATCCAAAGCTTGGATTGTTTTATTTACTTGTGCAGTTTACCGCACAGTGCATCTTGAATTAGTAACATCACTTACAACTGACAAATTCCTTCTATCTTTGCGTCGATTTATCGCAAGAAGAGGAAGACCATCTACCATCTATACTGATAACGGTTCCAATTTTCAGGGATCAAATCAAACTTTGAGAAGAGTGGATTGGAAAAAAATCAAAAGTGATACATCTGTATCAAGAATACAGTGGAAGTTCATTCCGCCCAGCTCACCGTGGTGGGGTGGATTCTGGGAAAGATTGATTGGTCTAATGAAAAACATCTTAAGAAAAGTCCTCGGCAAGGCTTGCTTAAAGTATGAAGAGCTTTCAACAATCCTTTGCGATTGTGAGAATGTCATAAATTCCAGACCAATAACTTACGTTTCTGAAGACCTGGAGCTACAACCGCTGACTCCAGCGATGTTTCTGAGACCTCAAAGAGAGTGGAGTTCCAGATATGGATCAAATTGAATCTTCAAGTTTACAAAAAAGATATCTTTATAGATTGAAACTTCGTGAAGATCTAAGAAAAAGGTTTCGGTCGGAGTATCTTGGTCAACTTAGAAGTTAAGGGGAAAAATCGCAAAACAGTTACTTCTTTTCCATAGGAGATATAGTTTTATTAGAGACCAAGGCTAAAAGAATCAGTTGGCCTCTTGGAAAGGTTATCGAATTAATCAAAGGAAGAAATGGAATAACTCGTCTAGTCAAAGTTCGCACCAAACAAGGAGACTTACTTCGACCTATTCAGCGCCTCTATCCTCTTGAAGTAGGTTCTCCCATCGACAGAGATCTTCGTGAACGAATTGAAGAACCCACTATTTGCGACGAAGGTGATGATCATAACCCCAGTGATTCCTCATCACCAGTGCCTGTCTCTGAGGAAGAACCAGCACCAGTGCCCGTATCTCGGGAAGCTACATCATCAGTGCCTATCTCTCCGGAAGAACTGTTACATGCTTCTCAACCTAGGCGAATCAACCGCTATGGTCGAACTGTACGTGCTCCTCATCGTTTGGATCTCTAGAGAACATTTCCTTGAGAATTGAGTTCCAATGTGGTGAAACTCAAGGTGGGGAGTATGTCAGCAAAAGCATTTCCACTTCTACTGAGACAACTAACAGTTACTTCTTTTCCATAGGAGATCCTGGATTTCTTGAGAATGAAACCGGAACTTTTCGACTTCGGAAAAACTTTGGGACGATGTGTGGTGAAAAAACTCCATCGCATATTTATCAATAATAATCCTGTATATAATTATGTAAATATTTAAACTAATTAAACGTATAAGTATTTTTTTCGATAGGCTCTCTTCAATGTTTTAGTCTGATTGTGTCAACACGTTCGATGTGACTTCATTTCGGCGCGGAAAGAGCGATCGCCGGCGAGGTGAGTAATGCATTTACATTTTCATTGATCATCAATTTTCCGATTGCGACAGATGGAGAGTACGATACGATAAGAAATATTTTTGTCTCTGTTCTCCGTTGTGGTGAAACTGGTAACATGAATTCATTCGGAGTAAACGAGATATATCCGACATTTATAGGGCTTATTGGTGTAACAATTAATATCGGCTTTAATTACGAAGAGAGTATGAAGTGGATTCCTATACTTAAATATATATGTAATCCAGTAGTTCTTAATCAAAAATTCTATTATTATAGTCAATTTCGATGGTCGGACAAGAAAGTCTAAAATCGTTGATAAAGTCAAAGATTTTTTTAAAATTCTTTTTTTTTCTGAACTGTTATTTTTATTGAGACATTTTTCCCCTCGATCCTCTACAATATTTTGTCTCTTTGCATTCAGTAATCTGTTGGTTGGGACCAAAAAACTTTTTTAATTTCAAACCTCACTTCCCAGGTAGCACATCCTGTTGCATAATATCGAACAATATTGTGCGATATTATATGATATTCCACAATATTAAATAATATTGCGAATATTTTTCAATATTTGTGTGCTTCTAGGGTTTTGAATATTTTAAAAAAATGGATCTTATGAAAGAGTAAGATTAACTACTCAGATAGAGGCAACAAAACTCTGCAGTTCAAACAGTTTCTTCATTCATTTATGATATGTAGAAGGGATAGTGAATGAATTACACCTTTCTTTAAGAATATTGATCTGTGGTGAAAGCTGTTTAAGTCAGAAAACATCCCTCGGAATGAAGTTTCACTTTTAGTCCAACGTATATGTTAATCGACAACAACTGTTCAGATTGCGAGTCTGAGCTTAGGAGCCTTAGATTCACTGGTATTGGTGACTTTTTAATAGTCATTATGTAATAAGCACTCTTAACCCTTTAACGTCAGGTGAGCCGAATTCAGCACATACCATTAGAATAGTTATACCTTTGTAGCTAAATAAGTTATTCCATAATAAGCAATTGTGATGGTTTCGGCACATTTATATTTGCAGGCAGCAGTAAGTGTTGCCACCAAGCGGGGAAAGGTGGAACTCCTACGTCGATCGGTTTAAGTCGAAACAAACCACGTGGAAGATAGTCTACTTGTTGTGTTTTTCTTTTAGTTTTTGGCTTTCATAGGTAAGTTTATGCGTTTTTAAAATTTATTTTGTATTCTTTATGGTTTTCCTTTATGTAATATGTAATCGTGACTTATTAATGTTTCAGATTATTTGAAATAAAAGGAAGAATAAATTTGTGACGAATTCTTCCCTTTGGGCTGTTACGGCAATACAGCAACTTAAATCAATAAATTGCCTCTGAAACCTGATTTCTAATATTTTATAAATATACTTCCTGATGTTGTCGTATTTATATAATTTAGAGTAAAGAGTAGTCAAATGGCTAGTTATAACATTTATACATGGCATTGTCAGATATAGTATTTGTACCCTATTGTCATTTCAGATAATGAATCCTGTTAAATTTTATGGGAAAAGGAGAGATGTTGTACAAAAAATAATTGCACCACCAGAGGATAGTGATGATCCTCATGCTGGTGAAAGCTCGAGCGATGAAGATGTTGAATCAGAGTCACCCGCTCCAGATAGTTTTTCTGAAGATGAAATAACGCCAGAACTTCACCCTGTCGAGTCTGTGGGCAGAAAGGGAATAAAAAGTTTGCCAGTCTAGAAGGCCACTCGTGGTGCTGACAGTCCACAAACGTGTGCCCTATGGCTTGGACAAATAGATCCTGCAGAATCAGTTAAAAATAAGTGTTTGATTACGATGTGTTACTCTCTCCAAATTTATTTCACTAAGCAATCAAATGTCATCAGAGATATTATTATGGATACATTGTTGTTTATTTTTTGGAAAAATTTCTGTTTTCCTCCTTGCATATTACTTTTTATGCTGCCAGCTGATATTTGACTGCAATAAAGTTATTGACGATTTACACATTCTGCATTGAAATAAATTATGAAAGGTAAAATTTGTCCAAGGATATTCAAATGTTTTGCTGGTAAGACTACCCAAGCAGCAAAAGATCATCGGCCAACCATTGGCCACACATCGCAACGCAGAACGCGCGACGTCGGGCCGAGATCGGAAGCCGATGTCGCGCCAACATTGGTCTTGTCCCACGGCGGAACGCCGGGCGATGATTGCGCCGACTTCTTTTCGATGAAATTTCCGATCGTTTCCCGACGTGTTTTCTCATGGCCGACGTCATTCCAATCATTTCCCGATATGTTTTATCAATGGGCGACCCAATGCCAACCATTTCCCAATGTATTTTAGCAATGGGCGATATGTTACCAACCATTTCCCAATGTATATTTTAGATATGGACGACCCAATGCCAATCATTTCCCAATGTATTTTAGCAATGGACGACCCAATGCCAACCATTATCCAATGTATATTTTAGCAATGGACGACCCAATGCCAACCATTTCCCAATGCTTTTTAGCAATGGGAGGTCAAATATCAATCATTGGGCGATTTATTACTGAACAATTGCTGCATCAAATTGAAATATTAGTTTATTGGTTATTTGGTTTTCTTAAACCCTATAATTTAGTGTCATAATAGTTAAAATTATTGTACTTTCAAATTTTTTTCAAACGAATGAAAATAAGAAATATTTTAAGTAGTTTACTTTTCTTTTTTACTTATGAATATTTTTGTTTGCTATTTATTTTGATAAATTTAAAATTCCATAAAACACTTGCTTTTCATAGAATGATATGTTTCATTATTTTAACTCTTTGACTTTCTTAATTATTATTATAGCATATTGTTTTATCACAATTTTACTCTATAAATTTTCAAATTACATTTTTTTTACAGTTCTAAGGAAAATAAACAAATGTTAAAATTATCTGAAATAATTTTAAATTTGATCACTTGAACATCTTAATTCTAATAATATAATCTTATATCTCTATGTAAGGTTAGTTTCTTTCATTTATATTTCCATTATTAAATGCATGGGAAAAACTGCTAACATAATCATAGTTTCAATTGAATAATTAATCAGTGTAATTATATATATATATATACTATTACATTTTTAATATTGCCTATACAATTTGTTAATTTTAAAAGTTATTTCATAAAATTTCAAAGCATATTATTCTTATATAATTCTATTTTCTATATAAGACTATATAATTCTTATTAAAAAATTATATAGTTAGTTCTATATAATATATATAGAACTATATGTATATTCTTATAGTTTGCTATAAACTTTTATATTGTTTAATGTTAGCAATAAAAAATAATTACTAAAATGCAATGAATAAAACACAAATTCCTATTTTGACATATTTTGAACATCCCCCTTTTTTTTACTGCATTTGTTAAAAATTGTTTAAAACACTAAATTATAGCATTCCAATATGTGTTTCTTCAATAGGCAATATTTTTACAACCACAATTTAGCAAGTTACTTTAAATATCTTTTCTAGATCTCTGTATAGTAAGGTTTGGTTTTGTGGTGAAAGAACCAAATTTGATCTATAACAAATTCTGAACATTATACAAAAATTCCATACACAAAATGCAACACTTCTTTCATTTATATGAAACTCCTATTAACTTACATACTTTATGTTGAAGAAACTTTATACCTCATTATAAATGCTAGTTCTAGGTAGTGTGTAATAAATAACATTCTACAAGACAATTACCAAAAAATAATGAATAAAGCACAAATTTTTATTTAAACATAATTTGAACATTTCCCTATTTTTTCTAATGCAGTGGTTAAAAATTGTTTAAAATACTAAATTATGCAATTCCTATTATATGTTTCTTCATTTTATTTGCATGAAATTCCTTATGTTTACTATTAACTTACATACTTCATGTTGAAGAAACTTAATACTTCATTATAAATGTTAGTTAGCTAGTGTCTAATAGACAACATTTTACAAATAAAAAAATTATTTGAAATTTGTAATATTTATTTATTATAAGTTTAAACTTGGTTTTGTAGTACAAGAACCAAATTTGGTCTATGATTAACTCTAACATTTTACGAAAATTCTAAATAAATGCCTAATTCCAAACAAACACTTTCAATTATAAAAAATTACTTATGAAAAATGTTTAAAAATATATATATTATTTTTCCCTTTTTATTTTTTGGAGAAAGGAAAAAAACAATTTATTTAAAAAGACCTTTATTAAATAAAATTTCACAAATACAAAGTAAAATGATATAGTAACTTCAAATTTTAGGCTGAAGTTTCAATAATGAACTTGTACACCCAAGCAGCATCCTGAAACTGACTCGATGACTATTATGAATAAATAATATTTTCTCATCATTTATAAACAAAATTTATTTAATTTAAAAAAAATATTTATAATACTTGAAACATTTGAAATTTCCACAAATTTACATAAATACCACACAATTTATGTAAATATTATATATATGTATAACTGAATCATTTGCTATATATAAGAAACCTTTTAGATTCACTTTTCCTTTTTGGTCACCTTTCACGAGCCTAGAAAATAATTATAATAATTATTGAGTTTTCTCTTTTATTGAAAAAAGTACATATAAAATATTTGATAGCCGGAGAAAAGTATTTAACAAGTAAAAGTCTTATAGAACTTCATAAACATGATAATGTTTAGGATAAGAGAGAAAAATAAAAATATTTGAAACTAATGGGAGTAAAATTTGTGACTATTTTATGAAATAATTAGAAACTATTCATATAAAAGTATTAAAAAATGCCTGCATTATCTCAAGTTTTAAAGAAATTTCTGTTTTGAAGTTTACAGTAAATATATTTAAATATATTTTGCTAAGCCTTTTTGACCTCATGTCAAAATAAAAATAATTATGCAAATATTATTGTAATACCAAAATATAAGAATGTTATTTAATACTTTTTAAAACTTCTTTCATTTGAACATTTAAAATTGTATGCAAAAACATAGAATTTAAATGAAAAGAAAAATTTATTCAATTAAATATAATTAACATAACTTGAGTTATTATTCTGAAAAAAAGAGGCTGCTATTATAAAATTTATTCAATATATATAAAGAAAAAAGAAAGTTGTGTAAAATAAAATGGATTCTTTTCTTATTAAAAAAAAAAGCTTTCTAATAAAAAAATTGAAATTGAAATTAACCTACTTGTTGTAATGTAGTAGGCTTGGATAACATTTGAAAATGCATTTCATTATATCTTTCATGCAAAGGCATATCATATTTTGGTCTTTTGTTTAACACATAAGTTTGAAAACTCCTTGGCTGCTTCCACTGGGCTGACAAAATGGAACTGACTCGACAGGAATATCATGGTCAGGAATATTTTCAATTCTAAGCAAGTTCTTAAGGCATAAATTGAATTGAAATCTTACATAGAATTGTTTCAAATTTCCCTCTGCAGTTGCATTCAGTAGAAACCATACTCCAGCTCACACATTATAATTATCAATATATTGTACAAATAATTTTGCCTCTTGTCGACTTCAGGAATAGAATCTCTCACAGTAGCTTTCAAAGAAACAAGGATAAATTTTGTTGTTGCTCATATTTTCTGATTGATTATAGAATTTATTTTACCTCCAATTGCATTTTCAGTTTTGAAACAAAAAGTGCCCAAAATTTCCATTCATTGAATAGGAGATATATTTCATATTTTGTCATTTTTAGAAATTCTATGAAATATGTATGAATGCATATTTGTATATATGGCAATGTATGAATTTTCATACATTGCCAGCCAGTTTTAGGCATTATATTCAATGTTCTGTCATTCTGTGAAATGGCAAGTTTCATAATTTTTCAGCAATGCAGATAAAATATTATGTATATGCTTTTCTTCAGTTTAACTCTCCTTTATGACCAGGTCTGATCAACCTACAAAACACATTTGTTAATTAGAATAATGATTGAGCTTTCACATATTTTAAAAGTACAGCAAATATTTGTTGATAAATGAAGATGTGTAATTAACTTGCAAAAGTTTTACAGGACTTCATAGGCATGATAATAGCTTTGCTGGGATAATGATTTGTGTAGACACACTTTTAATAGTGTTTACAATAACAACAACAAAAAAAAACTCAAACTAATGGGAGTAAAATTTATGCTATTATTTTGCGAAATATGACATAATTAAAAACTATTTATATTAGAGCATTCAAAAATGCCTACTCAATTCCCAGTTTTAAAGATTTCTTTCCTAACCTTACAATACGATCGTAGTTTAACCGCCTACTTGGCGCACTTTTCCCAAAAGTCGCCAGCCAAGAGCTTGTGTAATCTTTCGGACTCCTCTTTCGAATGCTAAACGGGTTGCCACATTTGAGAAAACGGGAGCTGCTAGCTTTGGCGCGTTATCACCTACTGAGCTAAGGTTTTTTTAGTCTCAAGTTAAAATAAAAAAAATAATTACACAAATTTACTGCCATACCAAAACATAACAACGTTATTTAATACATTAAAAAAATCGCTTTCATTTGAAAATATTAACTGAACGAAATTGTAAAAGAAGAGAAAAAAAACTGCAATAATTTACGAACAACAAAATAAAAATCTAACAAAAAATAGAATCACTTGAAAAAAATACACGCAAGAAAAGAAATGACGATAGCTAAATTAACAAAGTTTTAGCTTTTAAATGAAATAGAATGATTAACAATGGATCGTTAGCTCAAATATTTATTAGGCCTAATGTTCGTTTTCACCTAACTCTTATAATATCACTTGCAACTCTCTGTATCAGTTAATCAATGAGTTCGAACAACCTTAACAAAAAAAAAAATCCTTTTTATTAAATATTTAGAATAAACATTATACTATTTAAAAAATATGCAGTAATAAATATATTTACACTTACCAAGTTTCTTGAAATGATAGCACGCGTTGTTGGTTGAATTCCAAAACACAGCAAACACCAGGTGAATCATGGGAAATTTCTTAAATATATTCATTAAATGTCGTCTGGGGAAATCGCCGAATCCTGATATCGGCGCGAGTAGGGGGCGATTACATTGGAACGACCATTTTCACTAAGTCGGCGTACGAGCTCGCGCCAACGTAAATGCGAGGTTCGCAAAATATCTGGTCGGAATACGATATCGCGCCAATGCAACGCCAACGTCGGCAAAATATTCGCGAGCTGTAGCCAATGGATGCGATCATTGGCCAATGTGTCGCCAACAATTGTTGCTGCCTGGGTAACTATTGTAAAGAGGCAGTTAATAAGGAATTAATTCTTTTTAATCTAAAAATTGTGTGATGGTTTGCCTACCTTCTGATGAAGCTAAACTGTTGCTTGAATGCCCTGCTCAAACTGTTACAGGAATGGCACATACCTTAATTTTTATCAATTTCGACAAAAAAGTTTAAAAATGGGTAGGTATGCTTTAGTGATGGGAAATCTCGTTCATTTCAAAGATTCGACTCAAAATCGTTCGTTCACCAATTTGACCCGTTCGTTTCAGGTCGTTCGCGAACGACCTTTTCAGACTCATCGAACGAAAGAATCAACTCTTTCGTTCGCGAACGAATGAACTGGACTCTTTCATTCGCGAACGATTAAACTAGGCTCTTTCGTTCGAGAACGAACGACTTTGTTGCTTTTGTGCTGACTCATTACGTCACTTCAAAATCCGGAAATTTCCGGTTGTATTGTGATTATTGTGTTTACTTCTCGACGCATGTGTTGTTATTTTGCTAAATAGATTGTTCTTTCTGAGAAATATGTTATACATAAAACAGAAAAGGGGGAATGCTTACACTCTTATGATTCTATTCCCCTTTCGCAGGACGGGATGACTGTCTAGGTTTTGTAATTTTAAACATTAGTTATTTTACTGTCTGAGATTACAGTGTTATTTAATGGTGTTTGAAATGCTTTTTAAAAACGTTTTTTTAGGTCCAATTTTACTTTTTATTTTATTATGAAATTTTTCCTTTTATTTATTTATTTTATTTACGTAATTATTTTAATATGAAATTTTGTCAGTACGTAGCTTTATTATTACGTTTAGATAATTCCATAAAAAATAAAGCTCAGTCACCAATGGCACTATTTTAACTTTTGAGATATTATATCATTATTTATAATATTATTCAATAATTTTTAAGTAACATTAGTAATATTTTTATCATGTCAGAACCTGATGTTTTTGAGATGAGGTACTTAGGGTCAACAAAAATCCAAAGTCGAAAAATAAAAATTTTATTATCTGCACGAGCATCTCAAAAAAATCAGCTTTTAATAATGTATTGCCATTGCATTTACAAAGTTCCAATTTTTAAAAAATAAGTTAATTATTCCAGCAAATAAAACCTAGAAAAATGTAACTTAGAGCACATGATTATATAAAATGTAATAAATAGGAAATGTGATATATTTTTTAAAATAAAAAAGTGACTAATTCAATGAAACAATTAAAACGAATAAAAATATTATTTAACTATCACGAGCACGGGTAGATTTACCGTTCGAGAAATTATGTTCTGATTGAAATATGCACGATTTCATTTCAATCTTTTCAATTTATTCCTTTTATTTATTTTTACTTCCTGGAATATATGCCAATAGTCGTATGAATTGAATTAAGGACAGGATTCACTTTGAACTCAACTTTTGGACAAGCACCTTTGTATAAGTATGCATATGTAGACTGGGTATTTTCTAATTAAAGTATTTTTTCAGTTTTATAAAAATGCATAGTTTTTACTAAAATAATTCTTAAAAATTATTTATTCAATTTTAAAATTTATTTTTGTATTCACAATACACAGGCTATTGTAAAATTATGCCTATTTTGATTTGACAAAAGCGTAGAAATGAATATATATATTTACATATATATAAACTATTAATACTAAAAAAATTAAGTCAACTTTCTGAAAGTGCAGACTGGCATGCCGTAAACTCTATGACGAGTTTGGCAGAAAATTTGACAGATGTTTATAAAATATATACTAGGTATGTGTACCCAAACTTTAACTATCCAGCTTTTATCGTTCCGTAGTTCCCATACTAACGTTTAAAACAGTCAGATAGACAGATTTCTTCTACACTGATGTTACAGAAAATTTGATTGAAATGTATAAGTTTGGTGCTAAGATCTTATACCAAATTTCATCCATCTAGCTCAGAAGGCTTTTGCATTTTTTTTTGTCAAACATAGACATTTTCTGGAAATGTGTTTTCTAATTGAAGGAAGAATGAAACGTGGAGATTCATTAAAATCTTGAGTTCAAATTTTTTTGTCAATTGCAATATTTTCTCTAAATTTTATAAATGAGAAAATAAAAATGCTAATTGAAGCACATATATATACATATATGTATATAATATAAATTTTTTCTTAAAACCAGAGCGAGATAGTATATTGCAGTGTTTCAAAATTTAACAAAACAAGAATATTTAAGCAAATAAATAATAACATAAAAGCAATTTTAAACAAATGAGAATGAGCACATTTCTTTCTTTTTTTTTTCATTTATAACTATTTTTACAGCTGAAAAATAATTGGATTCAATGATACAATAATAGATGACATATTTATTTATTTATTTACTTTGAAAAAAAATTATATATATATAAACTTTTAAAAAATAAGTAAATAATTTATCATGACAGCAGTGCACGTGACTTAAATAAAATTTATTTTATATTTTTTTATTATATCTTAAATTTACGAATAAAAGAGCACGCAAAATACAAAAAGACAAATAAAATGTTCGAATTGATTCATTTTAAGACTATATTGTATTATAAAGTATTTCTGAAATGTTTTTTTTAATTAGTAGTATTAAAAGGTAAAATTTGGTATCATAACAGAAAAGTCGTAATATACTCCAACATTTTTTCAATAAAAATCTTTTACAATTAAAACTTCCTGAAATCTCCAATATAAATAAACGGCAATGCCCTCCTCCATCTTCATCCACCAAAAGAAGAAGAAAATTCCCACACTTTCTGATTCCAGGAATTGAAAAATGTTATCGCTACCTCCCATAAAGTACTTCCTTTTTACTAAACGAGTGTCCAAAATTTGTTGTGATAAAAAAGCTAAACGCCGTGTAATCAACCAATGTCAACTACTAGTCTTTTGCTAAGCGACATTGAAACATCTGCCTCCTCTCCCCTCCCCCTGTTTTCCCATTCTTTTGTGGACATAACCACAAACATCTTATCTCTAGGAGGTTCAGGCATGAAATTAGCAAGTTCCCCACAGTCGTTCGTAAACAGGAATAACCAGGTCCACACACTCGTTCGCGAACGACTGTGTGGATCCACACAGTTAATGAACTGACATAGCAGGGTCCGCACAGTCGTTCGCGAACGAACGACTAATCCAGAAAATGGCGACCCGACTCAGTTCGTTCACTTAGATGACCCGTTCGTTTTGACCCGTTCATTCGCGAATGACCCACCTCTAGTATGCATCCTATGGTCCCCCTTGATTGAAATTTAGAAGGAATTTTTTTCCTTAGGTAAAAAAATTGTTGTCCAGAAAGGGTTAAAATATTCGTCATCCCTAAGATAATCAACTACGAAACTTTTAGGCGCAGCATCTTTCAGTATGTATTATCATCTTTAAAATTGTACTTTTAATTTTTAGATTGGATGAACAATTGCAAAATTAATCTAGGTGGTTACTTTTTTTCTGCTACTATATATTATTTTAAGGTGTTGTATTTTTATAATATTGCTTTACTTGCATGCAAATGCAAAAACTAACAGAATTCAAGTGCAATTAATCTGTATAATTAATCGAAATATTCATTCTCGATTGCAAACACAAGAAAGATATTGTAGGATATCTGCCCGATGTTTGGCGAATGGAACAGATGACGCGAAAGAATCTCGATTGGAAAGTTTGATGAAATTCTTGAAGAATGAAGTTGAAAATGAAGACAGGATAGCCCTTGCTATGCAAGGCTTCTCTTTAAAGGAAAGTCTCAAGAATATCAAACTCAAAAGAGACTTGCCGACAGCTGCGGGTCTTTTTACAGGAAATCAAAACTCTATTTTGAAGTGTGTATTTTGTGACAAGAACAATCACGAATCCAAAGAATGTCATACTGCACGAAATTTGGATTTTAATGAAAAAATGCAGCGATTGAAGAAACGAGGTTGCTGTTTCAGATGTTTTAGTAATGGACATGTGTCAAAGCGACGCAGGGTTCAAGTGCATTGCAGGAAATGTAGTCAAAGACATCATGCTGTAATGTGCCCTGATAGAAAGACCATTGAGTCTTCTAACACTCAAGAACAGCGGGCAGTTCAATTAATTCTGGACAGTTCGACACATTGACCAATCCCACATGTTCTACAAATGTTTTTCTACAAACCCTAGTCGTGATTCTATGGGGAGAAAAACAGGATTTTGTTGTGACGGCTCTCATAGACACGGGGAGTCAGAAATCTTATATTACGAAAGAAGCTTCTAAGAAAATGAAGTATCCTGCAATGAAAGAGTCTACTCTTATTCATACTTTGTTTGGAGGGGTTCAAAATCCACAGAAACATTCAGAATATAAGATTTTTGTAAGTGATTTTGAAAAAAACTATCATTGCACTTTTAACACATTTGATCAAGAGAAAATATGATCCGAAATTTGCCAGATACCCTCCGGATTCTGGTCAAAGCAACTAGAGGATAACAGAATTCATCTAACGGATCAAGAATGTTTATCATCTTGTTCTTCATCTACAATCCATTTGCTAATTGGTGCTGATATAGCAGGGAAATTGATGACTGAAAAAATCCTCAATTTAACTTGCGGATTAACTGCTATTGAGACTTTGCTTGGTTGGACACTTCTGGGAAATGTACCAAGCACTTCAGATTTTATAAGCATGACAGTGACAAACTTACTTATAAAAGAATGTAATATAAATGACTTTTGGAAGTTAGAAACCATTGGAATTACTGATCCTGCTGAATCGAAAAAGAAGAATGAAATGCATCAAAATATTTTAGAGTATTTTCGAAACACTTTGACAATTAATGAAGAAGGAAGGTACGAAGTCGCCTTACCTTGGGTGCTAGAATCCTCCCTGCTCCCTAACAACAGACAAATGGCTGAGAAACGACTTTCATATGTTTATAAAAAAACTTGTAGAACCCGAGAAGGTTGGAATATATGCAGATGTTTTTAAAAAATGGATCGCTGACAATGTTATTGAAGAAACAGAAGATAAAAAAGAATTTAATGTACTCTATCTCCCACACAGGCCTGTATTTAAAGAGAACAGTAGTACTATAAAAGTGAGGCCAGTTTTCGATACATCCGCACGTATAAAGGGTGCACCCTCACTGAATACCTGCTTAGAAAGCGGTCCTAATTTAATTAAGCTTGTTCCTTCCTTACTAAATCATTTCCGAAAATTTCCAGTTGGAATAACATCAGACATTGAGAAAGCATTTCTTCAGATCGGAATCAGGGAAAGGGACAGGAATTACCGACGATTTTTATGGAAAACTGAAGACAATGGAATGAAAATCTACAGATATCGTAGAGTTGTGTTTGGTTTCATCTGCAGCCCATCTCTTTTAGCGGCAACTTTGAATTATTATATGGAAAAAGCCCCTGATGAGCTTTTGAATACTGCCGAAATTCTGAAGAATTCATTTTATGAGGATAATTGTGTCTGCAGTTTGAAGAATACAGATGAAGATAATAAATTAATTGTTGTATCTCAAGCATTGATGTCTTTAGGAAAATTCAATCTACGAGGCTGGCAGTCAAATTCATCATGTGAAATTATCGATCAACCCGACAAACACCAAACTACCTTTATTGGGCCTAAACTGGGACCTAAAGCAAGATACTCTGTCTTGCATCATAAACTGTCCGAAAGATGAAAACCTGGCTCTTACTAAAAGAAGTCTACTTTCTTTGACTCAGAGTATATTTGACCCTTTAGGTAAATCTTCTCCCGTAACCATCATTCCAAAGTTTATACTTCAAGAATCCTGGAATCTTGGACTTAAATGGGATGATGCCCTGCTAGAAAGCCTATCAAAGCAATTTTGGAAATGGCTGAAGGGCATAAAGAATCTTTCAGAGGTCAGAATACCTCGGTGGATGAAACTAAGTAAAGGTGATGAAGAAACCGCTAGCGTTCATGTCTTCTGTGATGCAACACTGAAAAACGGAAAACCATATTGTCAGTTCATAACCAAACCCATAACCCAGATGATTGGTATTACAGATCATTCTCTTCTAATTTGAAAACTGTTCGCATGCTTGCATTGATTTGCAGATTCTTCAATAATGCCAGGAAAAGAAATGCATCAAATTCAACAGCTCTTACTTATTTTGAGATAAAAGAAGCCAAACATCTATTCATGCTGTTGATCCAGAGAGACGTGTTCAATGGACCTTCAGATCCAAGGTTGCTTTCTTTAAATGTCCTAGCTGACAGAAATGGCTTACTGCTAGTTAAGACCCGCACTATTTACCGTCAAGATATAAAAGACTTCAAGTACCCGGTGATTTTGCCAGGGGAACATCCAGGGAAGTTGATCATGTACAAACATAGAACTCCGCTGCATTGTGGAATTCAAATCCTGATGGTCCTTCTCCACGAGAAATACTGGATTCTGGAAGGAAGGATGTTCATTCAAAACTTTTTAAACAGCTGCGTCCGCTGTAAGCGCTTCAATGCTAAACCCGTGGAAACGAATTTACCTCCTTTACCAGAAGACCGTGTGAAAAATGTAGGTATGTTTGAGGTTACTGGAGTGGATAAGGCTGGTCCACTATTTTTAAAAGACGGTACCAAAACATGGGTCGCACTCTTCACATGCGCTGTATACCGAGCGATCCACCTCGAACTTCTTTCCTCGCTGTCAACAGAAAACTTCATACTAGTCTTGAGACGTTTTATTGCACGACGTGGACGACTTTCTGTAATATACTCGGATAATGGAACAAACTTTGTTGGAACAAGTCGACTATTCCATTGCATTGACTGGCAACAAATAGAAGAAGAAGAGAAAAAGAACGAAATCATTTGGAAATTCATACCACCCTCAGCTCCATGGTGGGGAGGATGGTGGGAGTGCCTCATTGCCTTAGTAAAAGAACTTCTGAAGAAAGTTCTAGGTCGAGCATGCCTGAATTACGAAGAATTAAATACGATTCTTTGCGACTGCGAAGACATCATGGATTCACGACCTCTTACCTATGTTTCTGAACACGATGATTTGGAACCTATAACACTGCCGTCATTCCTCAGAGAGAGGAGAGGAAATGGAATTTCAGATCATGACCACTTGGGATTATCAACTCAGTATGTTCGCAAGCTACGGCTGTATAGGTGTAAACTGCAAAAAGAACTTAGAAGCCGATTCCGACTGGAATATTTGGGGCAGTTGAGGCAACAAACCAAGAAAATGATGAAAACTCACGATTTCAAGGTGGGAGAAGTGGTTTTTGTCGAAATACCCAATCAAAAACGTCTGAATTGGCCTCTGGGGAAAATAACAGAAATATTCCCTGGTAAAGATGGCTCAATTCGCCTTGTGAAAGTAAAAACGAAGAACGGCGAATTTCTGAGACCTGTACAACCTCTCTATGTCCTTGAGGTTCAAACGCCTTCAGTAGAGAATCTACCAGAAAAGAGAGCATCTGAAAGTGAAAAGGAGAAAGAAGAAGCTGTACAACAGCAAAATGTGGAGCATCTTGAGAAGCTTACCAGAATTGGACAAAACTTCTCTACCAAATCTAAATACCATGAAAACCCGTTTCGGCCGTAAGATTCAAGCTCCCAGAAGACTGGAATTGTGAACTTTTCATTTTGAATTAAAGAATATTTTGAGTTTTCTTGAAAAGAAAAACCCAAAAGGTGGGAGTGTCACGTGAATCCGCGATCTTCGAATAAGCCAATAACAACTCAACTCGGTTTTGGAATTAAGATTTTTTCGGAAATGTGAGAAGCGTTGGAAAACAACAGCTAAAAAATGATTCAGATCTGGCTCATATCGTAAGTGCAGTCACTTTAATTTAATTTGTAAATAGAATAACTTGTCTTGTCGTAGAAATAAATGTTATGTTTGTTTTCAAGGAGAGTA
>JAOUZG010011158.1:0-48332 GCA_026289955.1 Argiope argentata | reverse complement strand
GTAATGATTTATATATGAAAATTTAATAATTCTTTAAACCTTATGGAATTTCTCACTTCTTGACAAATTCAAATAAAAATGTAAGTATTGTAGAGATATAAATTCCATTATTTTTCCATTTTTCTCTGGTGTTTGATAATATTTTCAAAGTGAATATAAATGCAATTTTCATAGGTTCAATTTTTTTATCGAAATGTTAATGTTCTTGTACTGTTTAATCTCGAGAGCTTCTGTTAATGTTAAACTGGTTTTTACTGACATTTCTACTTACAAATTTAATGGTGAGTAATTTCACCAGCAAATTTTAAGTGAGTTAAAAGTGACAGCTTTATACGTTAATTTAACTATGGTGAAGTAATTATACTTAGCTTTTTAAAATTGTTGTAATTTTATTAATTTCTTGGTCTAGTTTTATCTCGTATCTTAGCATTTAAAAAAAATCAATGCGTATAACTGGCATTTAGACTGTCTTCTCCTGTTAGTCCATTTGAAATTCACTAGATGTGATTTTAGGAGATAACAGCTATTATTGCTATAAATCCCAATACCTTACTTCTTTCAAGTTCAAGATGTGATTTTAATTTATTTATCGTTTGTTAGTTTTTATTTCCTAATATGCTAAATGAAAAAAATAAGATGCTGGTTTAGCTTTTCAAAGCTTTAAAGAAGTAATTAAGCATTGTTAATTACGGTTAAGGATTCGAAACACTCTGAAGAAATTGAACGTAAAAATTCAAAAATCTGTATTTTTTTCACAGACAAATAAAACATATGCGTGGTATTTTATATATACTAAATAATATATCTAAAATTAACGCAAATTTTTTAAAAAAATTTGGCTTATTTTTTAACATACTTTAGACATTTAAATTTTTTATGTATTTAGTGTATATTATACCTTTTTTAAAAATTTGTTTTAGAGTAAAATTATATTTTATTTCGTAAGTTTGACAGAATTATATATTTCATTACACTATCTTTCAAAGCATACTTTTAGTATGTACCAATTTAAAAATCTTATTACCTTCCCTTTACCTTTTTGGCTTTCTTTTCTTTGGCTTAACTTTTTGGGCTTTCTTTTCTTTGGCTTAACTTTTTTGGCTTTCTTATAATTTCGTAATAAATACAGACTTCAAAATTTGTTTCTGTTGCGTTATTGAAAATCTAAGTACTGAGCTTTGAAAATGCGATTGTTTAGATTCAGAATGGTGTGAGAACAAATTTGATTTAAATCGACTGGAATCAAGAAAAATGGAAAAAAAAATATTTTCAGAAGAGCATCTGATTGATTGTCCCCGTTATTGATTGTTGAGTTAATGTTTCACAGCAAAGCCCAATGATAATGGTAAAAATCGTAGATGAAATTTCAAAAGGTATTTTCGAATGATCATCAACATATCCTTAAGAAGCAGGGAAAGAGCAATTCATGATTTTCAAGAAATGGAACCTTATCGTTCTCAATGCACTAGATAATAAGCCCAAAGATGACTCATAATAAAAAATGCTTTAATTTAAAAATCACCAAGTTTTTGAAAATCCTGTAATTCATTACGAAAATCCTAAGCATATCTTTATTATAAAATGTTAAGGATGTTAAAGAAAAGGAAGCGAAATTTGTGCAGTATTTCCTCTTGGTAATAATCAAAATCTAAACAATTTAAAAGCAATTAAAATACTCGAAAACTCACTAAAGCCCTCATAAAAATTATTCCAATATGCTATAAAAGTGAAACATTAAAATAAAATGTTTTTGATCACTGAATTTTCTATATTTCGGAAACTCCCACTTTCAGTTAATTTTAAATTCTTTATTCTTAATAACCCTTAGTCCCACAGTTTTATTTTTTCAAAACAGAACTTGCTTGAGCAAATGTGTCAGACATGAAGGTTTATTGGGGATATTTATATTAAATAATGAATATAAGTGTTTGTATTGACGATCTCCAGATCAAACTTATGGAAAAATTAAAATTATGGAACTTTAACTTAAAGTGAATAAGTCCACTTCACTCTTACATAATTTGGAAACTGTGAACGCATTCCTCGAGATAAAATTTTCGAAATTTTAATTAGAATTTCTGTCAGTTAAAAATTGCATAAGACGTTAACATTTATCAACGACAAAATCCAAAATTATTGCAACAAAATTTATACAATATGCAAATTTATTTATACATTTGAATGTATCATCAAGAAAATTCATTCACTGAGGTAAGATTAAGATCTTGAGCTTTTAATGCCATTTATTGACAAGATAAATTATGGAACTTTCGCTTCAGCTGCATAGTTTATTTGTGATTCAGTAAAGATATTTTTAAACCTTTGCTTTTAGCTTTGACCTTTTTAAAATTTTAACTAAATCAACTCCAATAAGGGTAAAGCTGTAATTAAATATAAAGATAAAAACGAAAACGTTTAGTTTCAATTCAAAAATATAATATATTATTTGAAATATGGTAAAATATTTTTATTTAATTAAAATAAAAATAAAAATTATAAGGCACAAAATTCTATACTATTGATAAAAAAGAATTTTATTCCCAATTAATGTATATATTATTTTTCTATAGTGATATAATCGGATGAACTTTAAATTTTGATCATTTTTATTAGCCTTTAAAGGTCTTTTTTTTATAGTCATGGTGGAATAAAATGTTTTTAGAATTGATGTTAGCATAAGAAAAGTAATTCATTGAACTTATTAGATCAATTTAATTAATTTTTTCAATAAATAACTAAGAAATAAATCAAGACACTTTATTTTATTTGAGATAAACAATTGAAACATGTAAGCTTCTATCTCATCGAAAAACTCACAAGAATTTATGCCAACTTACATAACTTCATTAAAAAATTGCTGAATTTGGCGATGATCACACTTTCCGTGCCCCTTGAAAGGCTTAGTTAAAATTTTAAAGAAATTATTCCAAATGTCCACAGTATGTATGTGCCGATTTTGGTAATACTATTTCAGTCTGGTCTGAATTGCACCAATACAAACAGACAAATAATGACACACACGCTCTTCCATCTTTGTTATTAAGAGAGATGATTGCTTGGGCTTGGCATCTATTAGAGCTTCCATATAGATCTTAGTGGAATATACATCTTAGAAAATGAAAAAAATGCACTATAAAGAATAGTTTTTTTTTACACTTTTGAAAATAATTAAAAATTAAATGATATTTTAAAGTGTCCTTTAATTATAACTTTTAAAATTATTACAGATTTTTTTGCATTATTTTAAAATTCAAAACATTTTCTTTTGAATGATTCATTTGTTTTGACTTCAAATTTTAAAAATCTGTTTTTAATAATTTCAAGAGCATATATTAAGCCGTTTTAACAACACCATATTTCACTGTTATTAAAATAACTCAAGTCCTTAACATTATGGCCGCACATATTTCATCATGGACTTTTTTTATTGTTGAAGTTGAAAGTACGAAGGCATGGCTTGTGTTTCCATATTTAGTAAATTTCTGTTAAAGCTAATTTTTAATAGACTTTTAGAAATTTGTTGTAAATGAGCTGCGTTTAATTTCGCAACTAAGCAGTAAAGAAAATTTTTCAACGTTGCATTCAGAAATTGTTGCTCAATCCTGTAATAAAATTAAAAGTATAACAGTATATTATCTTTTTTTATCACCTCAAAATTGCTTTCTGATTATAATAAGATGAATTGTAGTTGAATCACCTCAAAATTGCTTTCTTATTATAATAAGATGAATTGTAGTTGAATCAAAGAAAATTTTATTGAATAAGAGATAGGAGATATCATCTGTGACTTTTAAAAAATTGAAAAGAAATATTCAGTAGTATACATAAAACTTTATTGCTGGATGTTTCTGTTCTTTGTATTTAAAAATTTAATAAACTTGAATGGCTTCAAAAAAAAAGGTTTTGTATTAAAGTTTATTCACTCTCGTTTTAAATTAAGAATTTACTATGGAGAAGTTGACAGAAAATTTTAAAAAAATGTAATACAGAAGGGTACAATGCCTCAGAAATAGTATGAGTTATATGATAATCAAAATTTGAAAATGTTTTGCTAAAGAAAACATTTAATTAAAAATTTTATATTGACCAGTCAACCTCGACACATATCTTGGTCACCAAAAGCAACTGGTAAATAAAAGGTAAAAATGATCAATACAACTGTTTTTGCAACGCTTTTAAATTCAGGATTGTTTTTTAAATTATTCTTTAATCCCATGCCATGCCCGTTATTCGATTGCAAAATAGTGAGACATTTGATTCTAACCCAAAAAACATAAAATTGAGATTTTTTTAAAATTATTTATTTTAAGACAGTTCTTAGTTTTTGGTAGGAATTTTCTTCAATGGTATTTAAAAAATTCCAGCTGCAAATGAATAATTATAAGTCTAAATAACATGTATTATTTAAGTCATTTTCCAAACCATTTTTTTTTGTATCATGAATATTACAAAGAAATATTTTGACAATTATTTTTATTTGTTGCAGTTATAAGGCGTATCAGCTGCATAGTGCAGTTATTTCAGAATTTCTGAATAACTGGATGAAATAACATCTGCAATTAAATGTTATGCAATATATTTAATTACGAAATTTTAATAATGCAAAGAAATACCGAAAATCGATAACTCTGAAAGTGAAGTATCATATCAAATTTTTAAATTACACAACTGTTTTTTTAGTACTGAAGTAACAAAATTATAGCGTATTGTTACTTGTGGCAATTAATGCTTTAAACATGTATTTTAAAATATTAAAATAAATCGTCAATGCGCTGAAAGAATTTTTTTAAGATTTAAATCACTCGTACGTAATTTCGAGAAATAATTACCCAATACTACGAAATAAAAATTTTGTAAAACGTATTACAATAAAAATTTTTAGAAGAGCACTTTCAGCTTGTAAAAACTAGATTTTTATCAAGTTAAATATGAAATAATTTATTCCCAACGCAAATTTGTTATGTGTTATGAAATAATCTAAAAACCGCTCAAAAACAATAAAATATTCTGTATTTTCAATAGATGCTATTGTCGATCTCTTCCCAAAATATAGAAAGAAAAGTGATCTTAGAAATCGAAAAAATGCGATGAGCAACACCTGATCCTCTCATGAGGTCTCCTAATCACTCCGTCTCGCAACGCTGAATTCACCGTAAGAGTTGAAAGCCATCCTTTTGACCAAACCCTGACAATTATAACCCAGGTAGAACATCCTGTAACATAATATTGGGCTATATTATATGATATTAAACGATATTCCACAAAATTATAAAATATTACGAATATTGATCAATATTGTAAAATATTTGTGTGCTACTAGGGAAGGATGAATCTGCTTTTCAGGTGTACCACTTTTGGTAAGGATAGCAAACTGTAAGTCACCGATAGGAAGGTTATTTATTTCTTGCTTCAGATTTTAAACTTTAATTAACTGAATTTCTTTATAAATCAAAATATAATCATAAGAAAAAGAAAACGTATAATTAGAACTAATCTGTGAGAAATCAAAATTCATGTGTAATCAGCCATTCTGTAAATTTGGTTTTCAATATCGAAAGAAATACATTATTCTGTAGGTAGTTCGAGTTTTATTCAGAGGATTTTCGAGTTTTATTAATACACACAAAGACTCACGCAGCGCACGGGCAAAGGGACTGTAATACTGAATTTTATTAAAGAAGCATACACAATATAAATGAACGGAACGCCATTTGCAGAAGACATCGCCAAAAGGAAGGAGGGCCGTTAACATTCTCCCCCTGATGGTTGACATGGTTGTAATGGTTTTGGCTGTGCAACAAATTTCAGATAAATACTTATAAATGAAATGATAAATTAAAATGCACTAAATCTCAATTTACACATAGAATAAATCTACACTTTCACTAAAATCTTTACTAACATCAATTCATAAATACTCATGAAAGATACAATTTTAAGTTGGCACAGGTAGCAAACACGCGCGAGAAATGACACGCTTAAAATTTCCTTTTTCAGCCTTCACTTCACGACTCTAACAAAAAATATCATGACACTTATAAAACTCAGAAATTCTACCCGATGGCCATTTAAATGGAGACATATTATTCTCAATGAGAACTACCATATCTCCTATCCTAACGTTTTCCTATAGAAATTGCCACTTATTGCATTGTTAGAGTTCCCTCAAGTAACCTCGATGCCATTTATTCCAAAAAAGCTCCACCAATCTCTTGACCCGTTGCCCTATTTTGAAGACATTCTCATTTAGATAAACAAAATTAGGCTCATTGATTGAGTTTATAGGTTTACTTATTAAAAACTTCGCAGGTGTTGAGGCATTTAAGGCATCAATATTGGTTGATAAGGGACTTGAAGGTCTAGAATTTAATATTCCCTTTATTTGGATGCACACGGCCAGGGATTCCTCATAGGTTAAGTTAGACTTTCTCATTACTCTCTTAAGATGGCATTTAACCGATTTTATTTCAGCCTCCCACAAAGGAAGGTGTTCTTGAAGGAATGAATTTCTAGTCAATTCCCTCACTCGGTAAGAAACCTGCAAGATTCTCATCAGGCATTTTAACCAGTGTTAGAAGTCTCTTAATTTCTTGATTTGTGGGAACAAAGGTTGTGCATTTTGGAAAATAATTGTGCACACTTGCCTCAAAGGGTGTGAAATGTTGCCTCAAAGGTGTTTTGGGGTGTGAAATGTATTTTGCTATTGCAAAGGTTTCAACCACAGGTGAAGCGTAATATAAGCTGAGATTAGTTTTTAGTTTCCGGCTCTTAGCCTCTCCCTGTGGTAGGGAGCAGCACTACCTCCTCGTGGTACACCCCGGGCAACGGCTTCGGCCGGCCGAACGTGTTGCGTCCGATCTCGGTCCTAGGTCCCCTCGACCATGAAAATGTTGCACTTCAGTTACTGTCCTGTGTTCCGATTTTTTGTTCTCCAAGCGATCCCTATCGTCGGAGAGAAGAGCGTCTTGCCCGACATGACCACTACGTCGACCTTCCGGTGTCCGGAGTGCGGACTGGACTTTGAACCAAACGAGGACTTGGCGTCCACCGCCAAAGGACGCATCCCACAGAATACAATAACGAGATACAAATACCAACTTCCAAGACGAGATGGACTAATGAGGAACTTACCTTGCTTGCCTTGCAGGAAGTCAACTTGCGCTCATCTGGAACTCAAGACGTCAATCTTCAATAATTACATGGACTATTTCCTGGGCGGACACAAGAAGCAATTAAATCTCGAAGAAAAACTCAGAGGTACAAGCGGATACTTGCGGCAGAGATGGATCGTGTTCCTGCTCATTCTCACATCCCCAGTTCAAGTACCAGCAGTGCATCCAGCAACTTACCCCCTTCAGCCACCCCTGAGGCGCTACACGAGCTGCTCCTCAGCATGTCTTGAAGGACAGAAGATCTGTGCAGCTGCTCTCATCAACCCCGAATGTAACCTTGACTGATGAGCCACTCTCACCCACCTCACCTGTCTCTGTGGACGAGAACTCTACTTATCTACCTAGTGAGGAACAGGATTCACTCCTGTCAATCATTTCTGAGATAGAGACCGAGATCGAGTCAATACGAGAAATCTCGGCAAATTTATCTTCCATGGCTGCAAGCGACATCTTTGCTTCGACTTGAGACCGGCGATCCCCCAGCATTGGCATTAACCGATTCCGAGTCGGAGCTGGCAACTTTTTTGGACCTTTTAGTGGAAACCAACTACATCTCTGAATACAAGGAAATCTTCAAGAAGATTTGGACGGAATTTAGATCTACACCAGACAAAGAGACGCTATTTTACAAGGTCTCTATAATCTATGATATGATCTTTCTTGAACCGTCAGAGCCCAAGAATCCCGCTTCCAACCGTGTTGACCAGGACGCTCCGAGAGCGTCATGTCTAATCGCAATAAGCGAAGTATTGAATATGCTCAAGCTCAGAGGGACTTCAAACGAAACCCAACCCACTACGCGGAAAAACTGTTGAACCCTGCTGGCCAACCGACACCTGAATGCTACGACGGTGACTTTAAAACCTTTTGGGAGAGAACGATGTCCAAGCCGTCATCTATTCCCCCGTTGAATGTTCTGGAACGAGACATCCTAGATCCTGTCGCAACACCACTGATGACTCCAGTAACACCTGATGAATGAATGGATCACTACCCAAGAACAATACCGCTCCTGATCCAGACGGAGTAACTTCCCGTTTCCTGAAGGGTCTCCCCACAATGGACCTTTTTATACTAATTAACTTATATATTTTCCGCAGGAGACTACCCGAAGACTGTTTGCACTCAAAAACGGTATTTATACCGAAAAAGGAATCGGCAACCTAGCCCGGAGACTTCCGTCCGATATCGCTGACCCCGATATTCGCTCGCATTCTATCTAAAATCCTGGCGAAGAGACTAGAATCTACTACTCAGTGCCTTGTGGAGCAAGGAGGATTTATCCGCTCGGATGGCATCGCCCAAAACATCTTCCTTTTGGACTTTATCCTAAGGCATGCCTCCGAGCGGGTTAAACAAACTTTCCTGGCCACAATCGAAATGAGCAAGGCTTTCGACTCCATTACGCATGAAGCAATCTTCAGGGGCCTGGAGAAAAAGAACGTGGACCCGGCCTTCATCGACCTGCTAAGATGCAACTACCGAACAGCGACAACCACCTTCGCACCTTTTCCTAGCCACAAATTCCATCCAACATGCGGTGTTCGTCAGGGGTGCCCTATGTCCCCGCTGCTCTTCAACATCTCCATTGATGCTGCACTTGATGAACTCAAGTCTCTAGCTGTTGGTATCCAGATTGATGACCTCAAGCTGACCCCCTCAGCCTATGCGGATGATTTGGGGCTTTTCGTCTCAACTGCCCCTGGCCTCCAAACACTCCTGGATAAGGCAAGCGATCTTCTAGCAAAATTAAAATTAAGTATCAATACTGCAAAATCATCAACAATATCCATACTAGCTGATACCAAAAATAAGAAAACTAAGATTGGTAGTAACAATTTTAAAATTGATAGCTCACCCCTCCCGGCTCTTAAACTAGCAGATCAATTTAAATATTTAGGGCTTATGTTCTCGGCAAAAGGGCTTTTGGTTGCAGACAACGCACCAGTCCTAGAAAATTTCCTTTCTACCCTCCGTAAAGCTCCTCTAAAACCCCAACAGCGAATGTTCATTTTACGTAACAACTTAATTCCAAAGCTTCTTCACTGATTGATTTTAAGCTCAATTCGTGCCGGGAACCTCACCAAACTCGACTCACGCATCTGTGCATTCGTCAGGGAAGTATTGCACTTGCCTGGCGATTGTCCCAATGCCTACATATATTCGACCATTTCGGATGGTGGGCTTGGTGTGCCATGCCTCCGGGTCCTGGTTCCTTCTTGGCGGCTTTCGAGATTTGGCCGTCTTAGTGCGGTCCTGTCCCTGAGCTGTCTTGAGGGGGCCACCGGAGGATACTTGCAGCGGCTGCTGGGCCGAGTTAACAACATTAACATTTCTTCCAATGCACAAAACTATTTTTCAGATAACCTGTATCGGTCGGTTGATGGGGCGCCAATTTGTGCCAGCCGCACGGTTCCCCGTCAACATGACTGGGTAAAATCACCAACTAAATTCTTGTCCAGGAGGGACTACATTAACTTGATAAAAACTCGTATCAATTGCTTGCCCACAGGGTCTAGGTGTGCCAGTGGCCGACCTCTCAAGGATAATCTATGCCGCGCCGGCTGTGGACACCGTGAGACTTTAAATCATATCTCTCAAAATTGTCATCGGACCCATCATCGACGAGTACAGAGCCACAACGCTATCATCAACTACTTCGTCCGGGCACTTGAAAGAAGAGGATACACGGTCCACCAGAAGCCAATATACGACTCTCCAGCTGACAAGCGGAAGCCGGACCTCGTCGCCACTTTGGGTGGAAAAGTTTACGTTATTGACGCCCAGGTGGTCGGCAACCCAGAGGACCTTGCCAGATCCCACCACCGCAAAACCAGTTACTACGATGTTAACATCTCCATGGTACGGCAATTAGCTGGGACGTACCAGACCGACATCTTTTTCTCGAGTTTAACTCTCAACATGCGTCATCCACCTATTCTCATTATCCCATCATTGTCTAAGAAAGGATTCAAGTTTTCCATTTTACTTAACACTCTTATGGCCGTGGAGGTTTCGAATCACAGCTTCTTGAAGGAATGCATTTCCAGTCAATTCCCTCACTCGATAAGAAACCTGCAAGATTCTCATCAGGCGTTTTAACCAGTGTTAGAAGTCTCTTAATTTCTTGATTTGTGGGAACAAAGGTTGTGCATTATTGGAAAATAACTTTGCACACTTTTCCTCAAAGGCTAAATAATCGTTTTAATGTTGCAATAAAAGCTTCATATGTAAGGTCTGTTAAAATGGAGTCAATTCATGGGTCACGTGTCATGTACCAAACAAACCGATTCTGTTCAATTTATCTGAGATAAAATGCTATATTCAAATATATTTTTAATGCGATACGCCTTTTTTCTAATTGCGACATCTGATTATAAATGGGTTACAAAAATCTACACTAGTGTAATTAATGGGATAGTCTGGAAATACTCTACCTCTGGGTAAATTACCGATTAATTGGTTATAGCTATTGGTTTAGCTCTGAAACAAATGGCATATTCGTGCATTATTTTTCTACACAAATACTCACCATGTAGTGGTCAAAACTTCTGTTTTGCACAGTGTAGATGGGAAGAAACAGAAAGATGATTTTTCCTTTGGAAATACATAATGACTGTCTTTGTCAATTTATGATTACTGGGCAAGATTGTTGGATATTTGGTAATATAAGGCAAATTTGAATTTCCAAGGCGTCCGCCTATTTTCATTATCCCATCATTGTCTAGGAAAGGATTTAAGTTTTCCATTTTACTAAACACTCTTATGGCCGCGGAAGTTTCGAATCACAGCTACCCCCCCCCCCCGAACCCCTCGAATACCGGTTGCAATTGCCAGGTCCAGTTCTGAGGCAATTAGAAGACCAAAAGAGTATCACAGATGGTTTCACATTATTTATAAATCTTAATACAAAGCAAAAAATTAGAAGAAATTTTACATAATTATCACTCATACACAACATATCAGATAAAAGAGACTGCTCGCAATTTGCTAACACATGCACACTAGATAAAGGCATTTCAAATTTTACTGTCTTGCATTCACTGGATTTCTTAAATTCGCACAACAGAACAGAGCTGGGCTGCACATTGGGTAACTTACCTTGCTCGAGAAACGTGGTCCCCTTCACTACGTTTCAGATTCCGGGAGATCGCGATTGCTCAAACCACGCGAAAAAATATCAGCAGGATTTAGATTTGATGGCACGTGAGACCAAATACACTTTTACGTCAATCTTTGATACTCGGTTAGTTATAAAGGTATTAAGTTGATTCGCAGGCATCTTTAACCGTGATAAGACAATCGCTGAATCCATATGAAGCACAGTATCATATTTTCTGCATAAGCTGAGCAAAAAAACACAGGCTCAGAGCTCCAGTCGAAATATTGAAAAATAACGATTAGGTGCAACACGTGATTTGCTTGTCAGAATAGTTATTTTTGCAATCGGTTTGATAAAAACAGTGCAAGTAAACGACAGCTCAGCAGGCAGCTTCAGGTTAATCTGCAAAACCCTGAAGGATGACTCTTTAATATGCTTCTATTAGAATAAATCTACCTATTTTCACTATTTCCATGCACTTGAAAGTGGTCACAAACTCCTTCATTCTTTGACAACTGGATCAGGTAACATATCATCTCAATCCAATTTTTGCCGCCATATTCTCTGTAATATGACTTTTGCTCTAGTTAACATAGGATCTAAGAAACCAAAGGGTCATAAAACCTCGCTATAATAATCAGTACTTCACGCTTAATAAACGATGGTTTACTTAAAATTAAGACTTAAACACAAAACAATCCTTTACAGCTTCCAACTGACGCCTAACGTTTTCACAGATAAGTCAAACTCAGTTGAGAAAGAACGCTCGACGTTGGACGACAGTGAACTGCTGAATAAATCAGGAAAGTTAAAACACTACTAGTGGAGTACCATTCCACTATCCAGAAGGCATCTCACAACCAAATGTGAGAATTTATTTTTAATAAATGCACGAATAGCGATTAAGAAAACTTTTTTTTATCATGCCAGAGCATGATGTTACTTTGGGAATGAGGTAGACAAAATTCCGTAAGCGAAAAATTGAAATTTTATTATCTGCACGAGCACGTCAGATCGTCCATTGCATTTACAAAAGCTCTGATTTAAAAAAGATAAGTTTAATGTCTACAGCAAATAAATCCTTTAAAAATGCCATTTTGAGCAGGTGATTAGGTGAAATAAAATAAATAGGAAATGTGATATTTTTTAAAACAATAAATGCGAGACAAAGTTTTTTGAATCGTTTGCAATCTAAAGTGACTCATTCATTCAAACCATTAAAATGAATAAAAATATGATTTAACTTGCACGAGCACGTGGTGCTTGGCCGTTCAAGAAATCAAGTTCTGACATGACGCATTGAAATATGCATAGCAGATTTCATTTTAACCTTTTTTCCCCTTCTCGAGTATAGGAGCCACCATTTGGGATTGCAAAACTGCGTCCAGAGTTTCTTCGTTCTGTTTTGTTATAAAAACCGGTGCATCGAATTTCAACTGAGACGGGGAGGAAGGGTTACTAGATTCTTTACGCGGGAAGGTAATCATAATCTGATGAGGCTTCGAACAAAATTTTTAGTTGAACGACACTCTCTATGGGGGGGAGGGGAAATCGATCAATTATTTCTGCTCTTTTCCAGAAGGAAAGTCTCCTAAATAATGCACATTCAGAAATCTCTTACAAAGAGCACAAGTTGCCTTTTTAGTTTCTGACAAGAAAACCTTGGATACATTATCATTTGTTTTTTAATTTGCAATTATTTGCCATTTATTTCCTACCACTCGTTTTGGTTCATTCACGGCATTCCTATTTACAATTTCATTCGAATTCTCAATTCTAGATGACAAATAAATGTGACACTCCAATCCAGGCAGCTGAGGTTTGAAAATTCCTTCACCCTGTTTGATTCCAATATGTGTCATTAATTCACGATCTGGTGTCTCATAAACTCTATCCGAAACTATAAGATCACAGAGAGATTTAAATTCTGTTACTTTGCGTCATTGACTGTAGAAGTCGAAGGAAGCACACAAACGAGAAGGAAATTGAACGTAATTTTCTGATGACTGTGTTTGAGCTCTTTTAAAATTATTAAGGCATGCCCGGGGCGTGGCCTAAAATTCCCTTAATAATAATTATTTTTTTTATAATCCCCAAGTCCTCTCAATTAACATAAGTGAATTATTTACTTTTTCTCCTGAAGTATTTAATAGAATCTCGGCTTTCAATTCATTAGATAGATTTATTTTCGAATGCTTTTTCCAACGAATGAAAAAACAAATTAAATCATTCTGATTTAAAGGGGATAGGAATTAACCAAAATTTAACACTTCAAATTAGACATTCTAAGTTATCGGTTTGAGAACTCATTGCTTTTATTTCAGAAACCTGCGATTTGTCAACCAAGTCTTTCTTTGCATTCGCAAGCTGTAGCTCTTTTTCAAATGGGGATAATCTTAATTTCTATAATTCTATTTCATCCCTCTCTCCCTATTTTTTTGTCTTCAATATTTAAAATGATTTCATATATTGCAAATCACTTGATTCAATAGGTTTTTCAATCGTACATCACCAAAAGGAAGGTGGATTGTTAACAACTTTTAAGAATTTTTGTTTATTAATTAATTCACAAATTAAGATTAAAATATGTAAACGACACCTCAAGCTATAATTTATATTATACGGGATATCAATGTTAAATTTTTATGTTATTATATTATAAGTCACAATGAAAAGCTACAACATTTAGAAAAGAATACACCATAAAATATTTCTTCATTATTTACTTATCAAATTTTAATCGCAATTACTATAAAATTAGATAAAAAAGGGGACATTTTAAAAATAAAATTTCAAAGCGTAACAAATGAACGCGATACTCATATTTTTTTTTCAAAAGTGTTAGAAGAAGAAAAACAAATTGTAGGAACACTGAAAATGTTAGCAATTTTATTACATTAAAAATAATGAAAATATTTTGAAAAATCCATTCAACTTACAGAAACAATTTACAACAATTATTCATTCCACCGAATATAAGTTTTTAAAAATATAAGACAAATTAAAAGTTCTTCTTTTACTATTACCCGTGCTTTTCCAAAAAATCTTGCAATTTTGTTTTATGGTGCTTAAATTTATCTTATAAGAATGTGAAACTTTATACCTTTAAATACCAGGAAAGAAAAAAAAAAGAACTTATTTTAACGTAGTACATTTTATTATAGAATTACGAGAAGGTTGGTAAGGGGGGATTCCTAGTGCTCTCCATATAATTACATTCAAGATATGAGAAAATGCTCGATTAGTACTCGTGTTTATTATAATGGAATGGGGTTTTAAGGAGGGGGAAAAGAAGCAACAGTTTAACTTTTAAACACACACACACTCATATACTATATATATATATATATATATATATATATATATATCCATTATTCATTTTGATTTGTAAAAAGACTACTAAATCGTGGCCGAACACCATGGAGAGAACACATCGTGTTTTGCCGCGGATTTAATTTTAAATCTTTTTTTTTTTTGGCACACAGAAAACTATCCTGTCGGTTAACAATGTGATATTATCCATATTACTTTTTATTGGAAAGCAGTTTGGAGAGTCGTGACCGAAAATCATAAAATAAACGCATATTGTTATATTTAATTTCGACTTTATTCCATCTCTAGAAGCACCTGCGCATTACAGAACAGCCGTAGGTTTACGTGGCGAAAGAGGGTTAAAAAAACAGAAAAAAATTTCTAACATTTTATATTGGGTTTTATTTACTACTAGCTTTTACCAGCAACTTCGTACGCGTGGAAATTTTGATGTGTATACGTGAGAACCGACAGTCTAAAATATCAAAACCGTATGCATGCATAAGTTTTCAACGTCAATTGGAGCAAAGCAAAGGCGTGCATTTTTCACGCCAGTTGGGGTAACGCAATGCAGATTAGAAACTTTTAATTTCAATTAATCTGTTTTATTTTTATTCAAAAGCCATTCTGAAGGAATCGAAGGATTTATTACTTAACAATGCTTAATTTTAAATTTATCATACACAACGAAAATAAACAGAATTGCGTCTAACCTAATAAGCGTGGGGAAAAAACTACTTAAAATATATGTGCTTGAAGCTATAAGGGTACTTTTCAGTTTGCTGGGCAAAATGAACAATCGCTAGAGAAATTTGAGAAAATCTGGCAGAATTTTACATTATTTGCTAATGGAAATATACCACTATAAGCATATATGAAAAATATATATAATTAACCCAGATACAATTTAATTACAAAAACACATATTGGAACGTTTTTAATATGCAGTCATTTTTGCCAAAAAACAAAAAAAGTTTGTCACTAAATTTTAGCGAAATAGCCAATGTTGCATGGAAGGCAGCAATAGCATTTCCAATCATAAGGTTTCGATTAACGTTGCAGCAAATTAACGAAAACATAGAGAAAAAAATAAATGCAGTAATATGGAATGCACTCAAAAAAATTTAATCGAAAATAACGAATATAGGCAATAGGAATACGTACAGCTGGAAAAAAAATCAAGAGAAATGTACAGGAGAGATCGAATTATTTAACACAAGAACAGCATAAGAAAAAAAAAATGAATACATCTGTCTTTACTATTTTCACTATTACAGATTAAAGCTTTTCTTAATAAGAAATAGGAAAGAATAATTACTCGGTTAAACTAATTTTTCTTATGAGCAGGAAACGATTTAAGAATTTTTGTAACAGCTGAACTTTTCAGTGATGAAAATGTCTTTCTGCCGAGAAATCCACGGAAGAACAAATCAATCCCAAAGAATTCAATTACAATGTTAAGATAATGTTAGAATGAAAGACAGTTAAATAAAAACAAACAATTCAAAAAGCTCGGATAGATGTTTTCAGATTTTTTTTTTATTTTCTGATTTGATGAAATTCGTCAGCAGACGATTTTAAACAGAAATAATAGATGAATACCGTAAATAGAAAAATAAAAACAAACTCTTCAAAAAGCTCAGGCAGATGTTTTCCGATTTTTTTTCCTCCATTTTTTGGTGGAAAAGATAGTTTTTAATTAATAAAATATTAACCACTCAATTAAACGGAATAAAAATTTGTCTATGTTCTTCTGTAGACTATAATCTATATCCGTGTTAAATTTCACCCAATTTCCTTCAGCCGTTTCTTGTGATTGATGGACATCATCCATCCAAACTTTCACATTTATAATAGTAGCATAGATGATATTCTCATAAAAAACACACTTGTAGATTTCCGACAATAATTCTTATACATTTGACCTTGACAAGAGAAACAGGATTATTTTGTATAAGTGATTTATTCTTCATCAAAGGAATCATCTATAAGAATATTTACACCAGTGATCTACATTAATAAAAATGGAACTCGAAATGCGTTGCTAAGCGCAAAACTGGAGAACGGCTCGACCGATTCGGCTAATTTTTATTTTAATATTTTCGTCAAGACACGAGGATGGTTCTTAGGGAAAGAAAAAATTAAAAAACTGCGAGGAAAATAGTTAAAACGACACTTTTCTTACTTTCCCGCCAAAAATCTTCATTTCCTCCCCCCCACACCAACTGAGTAAGATAGCAGGAAGTAATAAATTATGATTTGTTTAGAAAGAAATACGCGAAGTCGGTTGGTTTTCATTTATAGATAACGGGATGTTTAAAAAAGAAAGAAAATAGTTGCTTTTATCAATAGTCTGTATGGATATTTAATCTATGCATGCTCGAAATAAAGTCTGGGCAGGGAAGAAAAAAAAATAACAAAGCGAAAAAAAGGTTTGTAAAAAAAAGTAGTGAAGAAAAAAATGATAGAAAAAAAAGAAAGAAAAGTGTGTGTGTGTGTGTGTCACCATTATTTCGTCTGTGCGAGGCATTTTCCAAACTGTTTTTAAGCTTTTGCCACAGAGAAAGATATCCTTCTCTGTGGCTTTTGCATCTCTTGAAAACCAATTGTGTCTTTGTTTAGTGTGTTTACATTTAAGAAAATTTTAATCTTCTTATTCTATAAAAACGTAGAATTTTAGACCTTTCCCTCCACCATTTAAGCAAAATATCAATTCCGGGACAATCATTGGTCGGATAGAAAGTGAGAGATGAGGAGTACAATGAACAGAATATCTGAAGAAAATAATACTATAAATGAATATAAAAAATTGGTTTGGTTTAAGACACAGCTACATAAAATATTATATGAAAATTTTAGCAAGCATTAATACTGGCGAACCAACTGGTCGCCGAAGGCGGCTAGTTTATTATAAATCCACTCAGCACCTGGACTCAATTGCGCATTACTTTTATAATACTTTATTTGATTTATTAATGTATCAGGTAATAACATTTTAGAAGGAAGTTACTATGAGCTACTATATTTAAAACAAAACTTTGGAAATCAATTGCATTTAAATTATCATTACATACATATAATGCTTTTTTTATTATTTTTATTACATATATTTATATTTACAAACAGAAAAAAAGACAATTGATCTTTCTTTATTATCTAGAAGTGAGATAGATAAAATTTATGTATTAAGAAAGGAGGATATACTATATTATCTCTCAAAATCTTAAAAGTGTAGAACTCTCAAAACTGTAGGTCACACAAAATTAAGGACGGATGAAATAATACAAAATATTTTTGTTATCAATTATTCTTGAACTAAACATTCTGAAATCGGTTTATTTTCGGACATTAAATCTGACGTTTTCGGATTTGACGGGTCATTCCTTTAAGATTCGAAGTCCGGCATCAATGATGACTCTTTTGAACAAGCACACTGTCTTGTTACGTTTTGCTCTTTAAGCATTACTAGTAAGTGCCTGCTTTCCTATAATGCCGAGACTATAAGTGCGTGGCTAACCACACGTTAAAATAATAATGAATAAAAATAGCATAATTAAGAATTATACAAATATACGAGATGATATATTTGATCCAACGACCCGCACGAGACAGAGGTTCGGTGTAGGCCGGCGAAGGCAGGAAGTGAGTCATTCGTGTCCGCTGGGGAGCGAAGTTCACGTCCAAAAGTGGGAGTGATGCTTGTCGCCAGCTGGCGAAACGAACAGTCATTTATTATGTTTGTCTGCTGCAGACTTAATATATCAAAGAACGAAAAATACGCAACAAATGGATTTGAGAAACTTCTCGAACCTATTCTGCAAAGTTAGTTTACATTTTTAACCTTACAATCTGTATAAAATTTGATTTTTGAGAGGCTCATTGATTTAAAAATATTCTGTAATGTACTTTGAATAAGTTCACAGTTTCTAAAATAATAAACAGACAATTCAATAAATTCAAATATGGTTTTCTGGAAAAAGGGGATAACAACCATTGGTATCATGAATCGCAATTTCCTGCTTCTATCAAGTATAGTATGTTTGACTAAAATATACTTTGCTGCTTCCGCATGACAATTTAGTATGAATTGTATAAAATAAAATGTGCATTAACCAAGTTTCCTATTATATATAAACATAACATAACTAAATGCAAATATAAGAATTCCAAAATATTTTCTCCGAATATTGAACTAAAAAGTTTTAAATGCAAATTTCGAGTTATCATTTGGCATTTAAACCAAATGCTTTGGAAGTAACTTTGGAGCATAAACATTTTGCTATGCTTTTATTTTTTGAAGTCTTGAATCATTCAGTGTATTCACAATGAATGAAATAGTCATTCATTGGCTTATCATTAAAAAGTTCTAAATTTTTGCCCAAAAATTAAATGGAGTTGAAATACTAAAATAATAATTTACTTATGGGTTGTTGAAATAAAACTAACAAATGTGGAGTGGAAAAGCAATGATGAGCTAAAGTTATAGGAAATAAAAATTTGTGGTTTTACATGAAATTATCTACAAGTTATATAAAAACTAATTTTCAGTCAATTCCTACTTTCCTTAATAACAGGAATTTAAAAAAGAAATCCGCAGAAATTTCATGGTATCATCTCTTGGTTCGAAACCAAACTGTTTACATATAAAATATTATACACTTCTTTAATTTTATTTTTACTGAATTAATATTTGAAAAAAAACTGTGTTAACATAAGTGTCATCAACTACAAGTTTAAAAAATTTATATTTGAGCTTGATAATATAATATAAAAATGCAAATGATAGTTTATATATATATATATATATATATATATATATATATAAACTACTCTTTTAAACATCTGTCATTTTTTAAATATGTTGTAGTATATTAGCAATTTTGTAAAAATTGATTTTTTTGGTAATATATACTTTTATAAGATTGACACTTGCTTTCATTTGGTTACTAATATCAATAATACACAACAGAATGCTAGAACTCTTTCGTTATATGTTACCAATGCTATTAAAACAACATCAGCACCTATAAAATGCATATTTTAAGGCATTATCTCAGATGCACATCAGTAGTTTACAAAGTTTTTTGTTAAAAAAACATTTTTTTGAAATTTAATTTTACATTAAGTACATTTTAATATTTAAATTCTTCTTAAATAATTCAATTTCCCATCTTCATTAATACACAAATATTAGACTGCAAATTCCAGGAATGCAGCTTAATATAAAACCATTACATTCTACAGATAAAAAAATATCAAATGGTTCAAACCTCATTAATGAACTAACTGGTCTGATGTCTTTTTTAAATTTTGAAATCAATCTTTTGCTATTCAATAAATGTATTATACTGTTTTAATCTCAATGCAAGGAAACAAATTTCATGTTTTATTTATTCATTTATAAATCTACTAAACACAGGAAAAAAAATTAAAGATTTACTAGATATAAAATAATAACAGACTAATAAAGAGGTGTTAGCAGATTATACTAACACCTGCTAAATTAGAATATTTTACTTTTTAATTTTAAAACTGCATTATAGTAAGTTTAAGAAGCAATAGAGCAGGGACTCATAGCTGGAGCAAATGTACACAAATAGTTTAATAGTTTTATATTAAAATACAAGTTTTCTAGAAATGCCATATTCTACTACGAAGAAATGAATATTATAGAATTTTTTACAACAAAAATAGCACTGTCCAGTTCTAGTTAAATTTTAAAATTAACGATTAAATAGCTATTATTATATTTTTGAAGAAATTGTTATTAAATGCAAAAAATAACCAGTATTTTGATGAATTGTGTAATTAATAAAAATGCAAAATATTTTAGGTGAATTTATTCAATCAATTATAACTCAATATAACTACTAATCTTGATTACATTCATTGAAATTACCATTTAGCCAGAATAAAATTACAAATTTCTCAAAATATACATCCAGATTAATAATTTAAAAATAATCACACAAATTTTATAAATTTACATTTTATTTAAAATAATATAAATATATAATAAAATTGTCTAAAAGATATATAAGGCTGCATTTTAAACAGTTCCCTATATAGCGTTTTATATAAAATTTTGAATATCAAAAACATACTACAAAGTCAAAACAATTATCACAGGAAAACAAACTTTAAATAATCACAGAATAGTCGACTAACGCATTGAAAAGCTTGTCACTTTCATGCAATAAATTTGTGCAATTACAAATAAAATAAAATAACATATATGAATAAAAACACTAATATTTAATTGAAAACCATATTTTCTTTATCTTGTAAATAATTTTGAAAACACGCATTCAAAACATTTTATAAAATATCTCGGTGGGGAAGGAAAGAAAAATACTGTGAATGCTGCATAAAAGTTTTGGTATAAATACAAATTTATGATATTAAATACAGTAATTACAATTATTTCGTTTTTTAAAACAATATCGTTAGAAACTGTTTGATTTTGTAGGTTTTCTTTTCCTCCCACATAAATAAGTAATTCTGATAGCAACATGAATATAGAGATTAAAGGCATCTTCATTAATTTCAAAGTCTCTAAATAGTCATTTGAGATTAACAACAAAAAAAGAAGGATAAAATAAATTAGCTAATAAACAAATATCAGCTGCCAATTGAACATCAATAATAAAAAAGCTGTTATTTTTCTAATTACTTAAAAAAATATTTTACAAAATTAATAATCTGTATTACAGATGCAGTCTGGATTGTGATAATTCATAGAAACATATAGAAAAAATTTTCAGGTGAATATCAGGATTGGAATTTTAAGATAAATTGTGTAAATAGAGATTTTTTCTTATAAATATTGAAAAAAAAAGCAAATAATTATTAATATACTCTGTACAAAATTCTAAAACTTCTCATATAGCGTACAATTACAAAAGACAAGGAGAGAGAGAATCAGGGAGAAATAGCATTTCTAAAATGGAGAGTGAAATTTGCTTCACACAAAAATGACAGTTTTGTAAGTACATAAAAATTATGCTAAATCATAACTTTTATTACTAAGAAAAAATATAGTCAAAGCCTACTCTACCCTTTAAACACTACTTCACAAAATGTTCAGATTTTGAGAAAGAAAAGTATGTATAAAGCATCAGGAATTAAAGAAAACAAGCAGAACATCTTCATCAGTCCCAAAGCTCTTCCTGGCCACTTCAAAGGAATCATATGGAATTGAACACACTTCTGGAATAAAAAAATTACCACATAAATATATCCCACAGTTAACAAAATATTAATACACTTTTAAACATAACATAAACATCACAATTCCAATAAACCCTCATAATTCCTAAGATGTGTATTAAGTAAACTATGAATGTCTTTGTTAAGTTTTTTTCCTCAAGGATGATTCCAAAATATAAAGTAAAAATATAACAAAACAAAATAAGCTAATTTTATAAAATAATACAAAATTTAGATAAAAAAATTTAGTAATACAAATTTTTATTTTATATTAGAAAACCTAGAGATGACAATTGTTTAATATTATGATCAATGAATAATATCCATATAATTTTTCTACAATCTTTTTCTTAACCCAAACTTTAATTATAACAAACTGTCAACCAATAATATCAATACTTTTACTATTACTATTCAATTGGCAACACAAAAACTATTTCTGATTATGAAACTAAGTTCCTTTGACAACAAGCTGATCCATTGGAATTAATAACTGTTAAAATGTTAAAACTAAGTACTTTATGTACCTCACCCTTTAATAACTTCTTCAGCAGGACATTTTTAAGCTTCAAAATTGTATACATATATACTTCATATTACTTTTGAAGATTTACGCCATTCAGCCCATCCTACAATGCATTTTTCTTATTTTTTCTAGTTTTTTTAAAAAGATAAATTTAATCTTTTATAGCTTTTTAAAATAGAACTTAATTTATAAACTAAACATTATATATTTTTCTTCACATTAAGTAAAAATATTTTACAGATTCTTCTCAAAATTAGGTAAAGATATTGCTTCCAGTTCCCGAAATCTGCTTTGTCAATGTGTTATAAACAGACGTTTATTTTCATTATTTTATAGATTTTTTTTCCTTCAGTGTATATTGATGGTAATTTGGATTGTAAAACAAAGACACACACACACATTCAGGCAACTAATATCTAATAATGACTTTTAGCAATAAATTTGGTGTTCATACAGAATTTTTACAGAAGCTTATACATATCTTCAAAACATATATGCCAAATTTGGTGGCTCTAAGTCAAAAAATATATTTTATAGAAAGACAATACACAAACAAACAGATTCAGCTTTATTATAAGTAAATATAAAAATGCAAAACATTACAAGAATATTCTTTAAAAATTAAACGGAAAACTCACTATTGAATACTGATGGATTTCTGTAAAGTATTTTTCTTTCTGTTTTATTAAATCCACAAAGGACAATATAGTGGCCTAAGGGAAAATAATAACATTGAAACAAGCATATTATAAACCATGCACTGTTAAAATCACAGATATCAATAAAAATGTTAAAAAAATCTCTCACTTCTTTAACCTTTTGATAAAATATATTTTTATATACAGGCACAAAAAACACTTCAGTTTTAAAAGATATTTAAAATGATTACTACAAAAAATAAATATTTTATTACTTTTCCCCATTTATTCAATATGTTCCGTATCAATACTTAAAATTGTAAAGGTTTGCACACATTAGATTGTTGTTGATAATTATTTTGACAGAGAGAATTTCAATCTCATTTCTAGAACCTCTCTTTACCTTAACCCCAATTATCTAAATAAATAAATTACCCCCCAAATATTGTGTACTATAAGGGTTGATCTGATGAAAATTTCATGACAATTAAATCATTAATTTGTTTATTTATTTTTAAAAATAATGATTTCTTTTAATAAATAAATTTTATTTGACTGGCAAATTTGGCAAAAGTCAATTGCAAATAATAATTCATTTTGCAAGATGGCCAAAACTTGGGAAGGAAAAATGCTAAAATATGATCCACTTTACATTATTTGTATTGAAAAATAAGTTTTTTTTAAAAAACTTTAAATTAATTACTTAATATTTTATTCAAAAATAGATAACTTGTTTTTAACAATTGACAGGAGCTGAAATTCACTGTTTTTTTCATAATATTATATCATTCTTTAAACATTTTTAGCTTATTAAAAAAAAAGTAATTTTCTGCCATGATTCAAAATTGTCTGGGACAACTTCAATTTTTTACAAAGTACAAGATATTTAAACTCAGGTGGGAAACAAACTATCTCATTTTAATAACAAATAAAATATCAATTTTTCCAGCAGTTATTAAAATTTTTGAAATATAAATGATATAAAACACAGTGATTAAGATGAAATGGAGTCTTTATATACATTTTGATGTCAAAAAGTTTTTTAAATAAATTTCCACATTAAGAATAATTTATTTAAGAATAATGACCATCAACAGCAAGCAATTTGTTAGGAAATCTTTAGAGACTACTATATGTTTCTTAAGACAATAATAATAATTATAAACATCCTGGGAACAAAAGAAATTTTATTTACATTCCAAGAAATTAAAATAAATTAAGATATTGAATTACAAATATTACAATAATTTTTTGAAGTATATAAATTAAATACATATGCAAAATAAAAAAATTAAAATAATTTCATTTAATAAGCTAATAAGCAAAGCATAAATATTTACTATGTTTAACTTAATACATTATTCATAAAATATTTATTAAAATTTAAAACATATTTTTTACATGAAATTACATTTCTAATTTAGTGATTCTCTAAGAAGGCAGCATCCTCTAATAATAATATTTTTGAGTTGCCCAATGAGTTAATACATCCAGGAATGAGTTTAAAACTCAATAAAAACATAAAATACATTTTAAAGATAAAATTAATTCTATTATATTCATGCTTATAGTTCTTAAAAGAAAGGGAGATACTACTAATCCAGTAATTTTTCAAATTTGAATAATTTTTTAAAATCTAAAATTGATTTCATTTTTATGTGACTCTCACACCAAAATGGGTAATAATATTTTATTTAAATGATGTTTTGCATTAAAATAAATAATTTAGAAAGCATTTGTATTTCAGTGTATTTCTGTAGAAATTAATATTTTTTCACCTACAAATTTACATAACACAACTTTCAATCACTGATTTGAAAAGTTAAAACATTAACCATTACAATTAACATTTGAAATGGTAAAGAATAAATAAGGTTTAAATAAAAATTAGCAACAAATTCTTCAGTGGTAAAAAAAAAATTAAAGAAGACTTGGTACAAAAGTTAGCAATAAATAATTATAATAAATTAATCTTTCTTAAGTGTTTATAAATCAATATGTTTCAAATAAATATTATTTTACTGATTAGAATATATGGTAAATGTTTTTGCAGAATCTTATCAACAATCATTAAAAACAATTAAAATAAAAGCATAAAAAGGATACAACTGAAATGCAACAAGGAATGACAACTTCCTAAAAACATACCCTGATAAGCAAAGGAACTATTACAACAACCAAGAACTTGCATCAGGCACTGAAAAAAGATATTGAGTCACATTTCTCGAAACAATTATAAGTTCAAAATAATGTTATTTCCACTTTAACCATCAGGCATACTAATAGGAACAATTATAAAAAAAGCAAATAAAAACTTTAAAAAATATTAAAAGCAAAATCTTAAAAACTATATTAAACCTAAAACAGGTGCAAGTACTTTTTTTCTTCTTCAATTAATGTTTTCATAATCTGATAAGAGATAACTAAATCTTACTAACATTTCAAAATAAATAAATATATAAAATTTTTTTTTAAAAAATGCTACTTAATTGACTACTTTCTGAATTAAAATTACCAAGTGACTAACATAGTTAAATAGCATTTCATAGTTTTAAACTAATTTAAATTTTTAAGCTTACCACAAAAAATTAAGAAAAAAATTGAAGATTTATGTTCATAAAAAAAGTAAAATTGTATTTACATTAATAAAATTAATTTTTTTTTCATTAAATTAATGTTAAAATTTTGAAACCCAATTTCTATCACAACGAAAGTAACATAATGTAGAACCTTCTTAGTATGGCAGGTGCATGAATCACAATACAGCAAGTTGGCATTTACAAGGACAATTGCAGGATTATTACAACTGAGATGATCTAAAATTTCATCTATCTTCACAGATCTAAAATAACAAAATTAACAAAGGTTATACTGTGATTATAAATTTTTAAAAAAATTAACTGAAAAGCTGTTGGATAACATGACATTATTTACATTTATTGCATTATTTGGCATCATTAAATAACAACAATTTAAATTATATTGAATCAAAAGTAAAATATTTTTGAACTGACATATTAATAATAGGCTATACTTAAATAAGTGGGCTAATAAAACCTAAATGTCAAAATCTGAGTATAGAGGGAAAAAGATATATAGTTTTTTATCTCTGCAAATAATATAGGAGAACATGTATATGTGTATAATCATATTCTGTACTATACTTGTTTTGGACAGACTACTAAATTTGGCATAGAAATACACTGAACCAGCAGCTTGTAATATTATTTTTAAAATTTTGATTACTAAAAGATTTAGCAAAAATTTAGTATTTTTCTACTTTAATACTCTCATAAATCAGGAATGTGATTGATTAAAAAGTAAAAGGAAATCCATATGCAAAAAATGTGACAGTGAATATACAGAATAGTGAAATATGATACAGAATGTACAGAAATTATAATCAAAACTAAAGCGCAATAGACTTTTATATTCATTTCAAAAGTAAATCAAAAGCATGTGATTTTCCTAGAAACATTTTAAGAAGTATATAGCCCAGGATAAATTCAAATGAATATAACCTCAATGTATAAGCTCCATACCTTACTAGAATATTTGTCATTTTTCATGTCACTTTTTTCTTCTTTTAAGATGAAGATTTCTCCGCAGTTGCACAGTTTTATCAAATATTTTCTTTATAGCTTTCTTTGACAATATCTTTTTTCTTAGAGATTGTTTATCACAAACTTTTTTGTTTGTTTGTTAAGAACTTGATAACTGCAGTTCTTTGCTGTTGAATTTATATTTTACAGAGATTTCAGTCCATTTTATCTTCGTGGTGTTCCTTTTTATTAAGTTGAATTGTAGAATTCTTATAAAGCCGAAAAAAGTGAGAAGAATTACATTCCTAATAAATATTAGTGCACAAAATTTACAAATTTTAAAACAATATCTTTTTAACTATACTATTGTGTGATTTTTTTTTTCTTCTGAATTTTAGCAATTTCTTAATTAAATGCATTATTTTCAAAAAATTGTGTCAATGAAATTTAAAGATTTTTTTTGTTTAATAAAAAATTAATCTCATGATATTCTTTTATAGTTATAAGCTAAGAATGAAAGGTCTTGTTTAATATCTATGTAATTTCCATGAAGAATAACAAAGAAAAGTAACACTGTGTCAAAAGTTAGATGATTAAGATTTCAGATACATTTTAAAATACTGTTATGATTACATTAGGATCATTCAACTGCAGAGAAGAAGTTCATACAATAGTTGTAAGAATATTTAAACAGCATGACTTTAATATCTGTCAAAATTTGATCTTTAAAAATGTTTTGCTGAAGAAGTCAAAATATACATAAGTGATTAACAGATAATTCATTCATAACATGGCAACAAAAACAACAATTTGAGGATAATTAATATTTGTATAAAGCCCTGTAAATAAGACTATTAAATATTTTTTTCTTGTATTTCTTTATAAATAGAAATAGTTAAAATGCACGCTTACCTTTTTTCAACTTTGACATTATTCAAATGAGCTGCTGAAAATCTGTCATTAATCCTTTGAGCATCCTTTTTAAGAACTCTTAGATAGAAATCCTGAAGAAAATAAAAGAATCAATCCAAATAAGTATTAGAACAATAGTTTGTTGAAATTATTTATGCAATCAGTTACATAATTTTACAAACAGAGAAACATAACACAATAATATTTAAATTTTTACACCTATTTCAAATACAATCAGTAGTAAACACAATAAAATAAAACGATCATTTCAAAAGTTTATAACATAGGTCAAAATAGAGTTTATATAAAATATTTTAATTAGCAGAACATTAAAAAAAAGTAAAATAAACTAAATTTTAAATGTAATCCCCTCCCTTCCAATTACAATTTCAAATATAATAATTTTTTAAGGTGATTTATTTGTCACTTCTAATCCATATAATCTATTTTGAGCTTCAAAACAGTTATATTTTCTCAATTACAATCAAATAAAATTGCACACTATTAATGGCTGTCGGAAATTATGTATGTATATATATATAATTCAAAAGCAAAATAATTATTTTAACTAAAAAAATATTTACATTAATTAACAGTGTTATCACTCAAATCTGGAAAAAAAAATTCTCAGTCTTTTTCTTGTACATATGCATAATATATGAGGAAAAGTACGAGCAAAATTCATATGTTTGTTAGAATGGAACGGCAATATTCTACAGTTTTTAATGAGTAGAAAAAGCAAGGTTCAACAATAAATGTAGATTTAAACAAGATTTAGTTTTTAAAACAATAAAATTTGTGGATATATGCTCAAATATTTTAATAGTATTTTTTACAAATATTAAATATTTTACTATAAAGCCTCTTTTTTAGAGTACTAGTAGCATCACTTGAGTAACTTGAGTCATTATTCCAGTAGCGGTATTTTTCTCAGCCTTGTGTTTTGGGGATCATTGTATTCTATCAAAATTAAGTATCTGTTATTTTTGCTTTTTTGATAATGCATCTTTCCACAATGTTTTTCATTGATTATTTAACAAAAAGGAAAGTTTTTTTTACATAAGGAAGGCACCATTAATTCAGATGTCTGAATTTTTTTAAAGAAATAGATGAAGGATATTAGAAATAAAAGATAAGTTAATTTTGATCAGAATCAATTTATCTTGACTTTAGGTCCAGGAAGGAATTTTTTTTTTAAATGTTATCTACACATTTGAAACTTTTACAAACTAATATTTTTTTACTCAGCGATAGAATAGAGCTTTAATGAAAATTTATACAAAGCATATAAATGTTTTTTTATTGTTTAAAGATTTTTTAAAGAAATTATTGTTTAAATATTTTTTTAACAGAGTTAATTTATAAAAATAACACATGACATATTTATGTCTATTCACTGAACATAGGTAAAGATATTTTTGATAGACCAGTGAAAGAATTTATGGTGATACAACAAGTTTTAATAGTTCATAAAGTTAAGCTTTTAAATTATTGTTCTTGAACTAAAAAGTTCAAAATCAGCTTATTTTTAGACTTGGCACATAATTTCCTCCAGTATTTCTATTAGTTAAAAAGTTCAACTTAACTTTTTTGAACTAGCAAGCAATTTTGTATGCTTTCCTCTTTTGGCATGACTAATAAGTACATGTTTTCCCATATTCCTTCCTCAGTGGCAAGATAGCTCTGAGTGGGACCCGGCTTTCTCAAAAATTTTCTTCAAGGCTTCTCTTTTTTTTAGCCATGGACTTCCAGTTAATCACTCTTAAAATGTAGAAGTCCCCTAGCAGACAATCAACCCATCTGTGGCAAGGTTGGCCCCTAGTTCTTGTTCTAGTGGGTTTGGCCAGGAATATTTTCTATGTTGTACATTCCCTATTTATTTTAATAATATAGCCAGCCCATTTAATCCTTTGGATTTTTATATATTTCACGACACTAGAATTCTTGTAGGCTTAGTAAAAGTTCTAAATTTGAAAATCTGTACCAAATGCCATTAATTAGTATTATTCCAAAAATAGCTCTTGGTATCTGTTGCGCAAAGATACGAGGGGCATATTCATCTTTTTGTGTCATTGTCCAGGTTTCTGAAGAGTATGTGAATACATGTCTGATTAGACATTTATAAATTAATAATTTTGTTTTTCCTTAAATTAAATTTGATTTTAGACATTTCTTTAATCCATAAAAGGATTGGTAGCTTTAATTTTCCTCTGTACTTCAAATTTGATATTGTTATTAATGCTAATATCAGCCAATTTACAAAGGTGTCAACTTTTCAAAATTTATAAGTACCTATTTGCAGGTGAGTTGCAGAGTCTGTCGCCCTTTTGCATTGCATGCATTTAGATTTATTATTTTTCCCTAGTTCATATTAAGGTGCATTTTACCTGTTCTTTTTCCAGGGCCAGAAGTGCTCATTTCAGATCAGACATTGCTCTTGCAATTATGTTTGTATCATCCGCAAATGCAAAGATTTGCTCAAATGTTTCCTCTGATGTTGATTTCTGAGTCATGGATAATATTTTCTGATGCTATGTTGAAGAGTAGGTATGCCATTGTATCACTCAGTCTAAACTCATTTGTAATTTTCAATGATTCTAAAAAATCTCCCTGAATTTTAACTCTCTGTATGGTTTTACTCAGTGTAAGGGCGGTGAGTTTCACAAGCTTATCAAAGATATTAAATTCTCACTTAGCTTCAATAAGTAATTTTCTATTTATGATATCATAGGTAGTTTTGAAATCCACTAAGAGATGGTGAGTTCCAATTCCAAACTCTTTGGGGGGGGGGGGGGTTCTAGAATCTGTTGCATGTTAAATATTTGGTCAATTATAAATTTACTCTACCTAAATCCACAATGATTATCTCCAATAATGTTTTCCACAAATGGGCAAAGTCTACTTAACAGAAGGTTTGAAAAAAAAATTATAAGCAATAAACAGTAGACTAATATCTCTGTAATTAAGGCATTCAAAAGTGCCCCCCTTTTTTTATATGAGACAGATTCTGCTAAGTATCCACGCCTCTGGAAGTATTTCCTTGTCCCACACTGATAAAATGACATGGTGTAGTGTTTTCACCCTATCTGGTCCCAAATTTTTGATTAATTCTGATGATATTAAATCTAGGCCAAAAGCCTTGTTGTTTTTAAGTTTTTTATTCCTTCTTCAGACTCAATTATTGAGGAAGGCCTAATACTATCCTGATTAATGTCAGATGAGCTATGTTCTACCTCATTACTTACATTTATTTCTTTACAAAGAGAGCAGTTGCAGCAAATGAATTTTGTAGATCTTCTCTAACCCCTTTAACAAAATCAGGATTATTATTCTAATCCATCGAATTTGCATTAAATACAGATTTTGAGCTTCCCATTATTTAAATAAATTCTGATTAATTTCTCAAATAATAAACAAACCATCTAATAAACTCACACATGAGCAATTAAACAGCATAAAGATGCTTCCATAAATTGAATATTACTACTATTTCTGCCATGGAAACTTGCCCAATCTCCTCCAGCATTTAAATCAGTCTTACAGTTACTCATTGGAACAATAGAGGAATTTCATGGCTAGAGAATAGCTGTCTCTGAAACTGAAATTAAGCTGATCTATGAGGTGTTGCCAAATTTGAATGGTAAATTCAGAGGAGTAGCCAGGGGATAAATAATCAACACACATTACGGGCCCAAAACAATGTTTAGTAGGTAAAAATCGCAAAAATATAAAGTCCAAACATTATTGGAAACTGCAAAAAAAAAAAAAAAAGTTTCAAAAATGAATTTTTTTAAAGTAAAAGTTTGTTGAGCAAAAGTTTATTTTTATGTAGGTAGCATGCATATTTGATTGTCTAGGAAGTTGTAAATAACTGATAAATGAAAAAATAGTTTAGGTCCCATATTTGCAAAAATATTAAAACTTGAAGGAAAATAATAGCTTGAAAGTGTAAGGAATTTTATAATTTTTATTTTATAATTTGATATAAGCGTGTAGTGTGAAGACTGGGGAGTTTTATAGATATTCTCAAAAAACAAAAAAATGGGATCCAAAAACATCACAGCAACATCACTACCAATGTTCGCAAAGAGCGCTGTCAAATTTGAAAGATAAATTCAAAGCAATGATAATAGGAATTATGTAGCTGTAAAATTACTAGAAGATACCGGATTGCAGGTAATATTTTTCAGTGAAAATCACAAATCAGGCAGAGTTTGTACGCTGGATGGTTGACACGAACAGGAAGATGCACACTTTTCTGCTAGTTTTATTCTCAGATGAAGCCTACTTTACAATAGAAGCAAGCTATCGTCAACACACATAATACAAATATTTGGTCATTCAAAAATTCCCACATCACTATCTAATCAAACGTAAAACACAAGTGTGATATTAACTTTTAGGCAGGGTCATCTATTGGGATTGTATCTTCTGTCCGAATGCCTTTGCATTAGAAATACCTTGTTTCTTAGAACACATTTCTCCAGATTTACTGTAGGGAGCAACAACAGTTTTACATCAGAATATTTTGTTACTACATGATGGTGCACTAGTTCTTGTTGTTGACAAATGAAGTTTAATGACCATCAATTCAGCAATATTCATTAATGAATATTTGGTCACTGATTTTATTTTTCTCGAAAGTATGAAAAATTTACATATGAGAAAGCCTCTTCTCAATTACCTTGTTCCTAATCCTTATCTTCATAGGGCCATTCTCTTCATCAGGCTCATTGCCTTTTCAATGCCTTTGCGATTTTTACTGAATACATGTTACCAGCAACCCTATGTTTTTTTTTCCCATCTACTTAATCTCTATTATTTTTGCTCTAAATTTATCTTCCAAATTTGACAGCATTCTTTGCAAACATTGGTACTGATGTTACAGCAATGTTTTAAGGTTCTCATTTTAAATTTTCTTGAAAACATTTTAAACTCCCAACTTCTTACACTACATGCTTATATCAAACTATAGAATCTATTCCTTAAATTTTCAAGCTATTATTTTTCTTTAAGTTTTCATATTTTTGAAAATATGGGAACTAAGCTACTTTTTCCTTTTCAGAAATTTATGACTCTGTGGATCACCAAATTCTCATGTTGCTTACATGAAAATAAACTTTTTAAACTTTTCTTTTATTTGGGGGAAAAAAAACCCTAGTCAAAACATTATTTGTTATTATCATCATAGTAGAAACCATTTGTTTCCAACAATTCTCCAATTCTATATTTTTGGGATTTTCACCTACAAGTGATGTTTGAGCCCCTATGTTGTATAGTGATTCTTTACCCAGATGATGCCAACTATCACTATTCTGAATTTTTTGGCCAAATTCGGCAACACCCTGTTTATAAAAAAAAAAGGAGAGTGAGTAGAAAAGGGGCAGGTAGAAAAGAGACGGTGATTACACAATTGTTTTGTTGTTGCTGCTGTGACTTCAATATTTTATTCTTGAAATATTTAGAATTTAGCACAATTTAAATTTTAAAAAAAGGAAAAAGAATTGAAGAATTTAAAATCTCTTGTATTTTACTGGTTTCTAAGAAAATTTCCAAATTTCCTTGGGTTTTTTTTATGATTTTCAAATGTTCTATATTTTTTCCATATTCCATGCTAACCCTGACTAATTATTGATAACAAAATAATTCTGAAGCTACAAAATATTGAATTCAGTTATTATCTTAAAACTTATTTCAGTTAATGATCAAACCAAAGTAAAAGCATAAATATACGTGACAGAGATAAGAGATCCTAATTTTGCAAAAAGTCTTTATTATATATTTTTTAAGGATTCTTTATTCTGAACTCAAACAAAATATTTCAGATTCATGGTGGATTTGAATAAAAGGTATTAATTTTTTTTCTTACTTTACTTTTATATAAATAATTTGTATTAAAAATATTAACTTTCATATAAATAGTTCATGTTAAAAAAATATTCATCAGAAATTAGTTTGTCCTGCTTTTTAAAAATTAGTTCTCAGTAATTTCAAACTTATTTGCATAAAATACAGCTGCATTATTTTAAAATATAAATTCAGTTCTAACAACATGACAACTAAATAAAATTAAAAATATACTAAATTTGTCTGTATGTTTATACAACCATTAATGTATATGGCAAATTGTTAGAAATTGCTTATTATCTTGGACAGTTCAGGTTTTTCACTACTTTTCTACAGTTTGATATTATGCCCCATCCTCTCCCAAGTGAAAAAACAGAATTTGAATAGAATATCAATTATTGATGCTAAAATCTATTAAATTAAGAAAAATATTCAAAAATACTAATTTGAAATACATATTACAAATATCAAGCTTCTTTCCCCCCTTAATAAAATGATAAAATATGGTATTTAATCATGAAATGATAAACCCAAATCAAGTAATTACCTCTTCTGAATAACCAGGGTTAACTCCCAATGTTATGGTCAAGTACAAATGTGAGACTCCAAATTTCTGAAGTAAATATGCTAGATCTATTGTCCAAGTACTAAAAAGAATTTAAGAAAAAAAATGTAGCATTGATTTCACAATTAGCCACTAATAGAATTGCAATTCAAAATACAAAAAGGGGGAGGGTAGCAAAATGTACTGTTGGATGGCAAAAAAGAAATTCAAAATCAAGACATTAAGATACCTATTTGGAAAGTTGTCTAACACAATTGAGATGACATTAACTATAACAACAAAATATCAACTAAATCACATTTAAACCTGGGGTCTCAAATAAATTTTAATTAATTCTAAATTCAATTATAATGCTTAGTTTATTAAAAAAGATTGAAAAAATGCATTCATATATTATAAATTTTGATTAGAAACCATGAGTGCTCAAATAAAACTATTAAAGAAATAAGACTTGGGAACTGAGTCTTCAAAAGTACTTTAAACATATATATTATTGAATCTTTTATTGCTAGAACTGATACAACTGCATTTCAGATTTGAATTAATTATGTCCAATATATTTTACCAGCCGCCTTTGGGGACCAGTCGGTTCGCCAATATTAATGCCGACTAAAGGCTTAAATCATTTTTTATATAACTTGGTCTCATAATAAGTTTTTCAGCAAAATATTTTTAAGCTTCAAATTTTGATAGTCATATAATACACTTATACTATTATGTAGGCCTTAAGCAGTCCTATCTTTGAAGTCTGCATCTCTCTCTGATTTTCTATCAGTGCACGTAAAATTCACTTTTAAATTAAATTGAAAATGATGAAACTTCAATTAATATAAAGACCTCTTTACTCAATCTAAGCATGTCTTTAAATAAAACTAAGAACTGAAAGCAGAATAGTCCGACATTGAAGTTTTATGTTCAATACAGAAATTGAAACATTATAATTTTTTTAAATAATTTATAAGATCTCAAGGAATTATTCAGCAAACATTTCACAGGTTAATTGAAACCTTCAATTTTTAATTTTATTTTTAGATATATATAAATTAATTAATAATATTTTTTTTAAGTTTAATAATATTTTTTTTAAGTTTATAAATATATTTCAAAAAAATTATGGTTTAAATTCATTTGGTCTTATAGATTCCTATTTGTAAAATATTCTTAATATTTCAGCTTCTAAATAAATAAATAAGCATTTCTATCTTCTTCAAATCTGGCTGATTTATTCAGTTCTAAATATTGCAAGTTTAGAACAATCATCATTATCATAATCTAGACCAATTATTCTAGAATAACTCTGATTGGCTTCTTTGATATCTTGATAAAGTGATCTAAAATTGCCAGTTTATATCGAATAGTTATGTTGAAATTTTCATAGATTGATCAGCTTTGATGATTGATTTAGTTGACTGGAATGCCACTTTTTTATTTAAGGACTTATTGTCTCAAGAATATTTTGTTAAATATGATTCACAGAGCAGATGATGTATGTAAACCTTTAATTCATCAGCATTTTTTCCCTAAATCTATAATTATATATTTCACTTGGACCAGTTGCTAAGAGATTTATGTCTCTCTCCAAAAAATTATGAAATTAGATGTTGGTCTCCGATTACAGAAGATGCCTTGTAGATATTAAGCCATATTTGCATTAAATAAAATTGTTTAATTGGATTAGTAATATATGTATAGAAAAATATCTTAGAAAATGTTTCCATCCATTTATTTTCCAAAAATATCATGTTTCTTATTTGTTTCATTTTATACAGACACATGCCGAAAATGACATTTTTATATGTTTAATTTGGAATGATAGTTGATTTATTTTTTCTCGTGAGAGAACATGATATTATTTTGGTAGAAAGTTTAGATGTCTCCGAAATATGCAGGTAAAAATAATTTTATATGCTTTTACAAATTTTGCATTGTTAATTATTACATATGCTTGTTTGAAAGAAGATGCGTTTTCAAATAGCTGATCTACTTTTACCAGTATAGCTTTAATATAACGTACGCTACGTTGAAAGCAGATGCGTTTTTATTTCGCATGATTCATTAAAATGTGGAGATAAATTACAATCACGAAGGCGAATTCTTTGATTTGCACAAAATATCTTCTTCACATAAGTAAAAATAACAATTCAAAACATGTCTTATTGTTTTAAAAATTAAAAAAAAAAAGAATGCAAAAATATTTTACTACTACTGATTATCAATTGCTTTTTGTTCGTCGTTTCTTTAAAATGACATCATTTTCAAAGTTCGTTTAAGATTTCTTGCTTTTAAATAATTAATCTCGCTCTCAGAATATTATCGTTTGGCGCTTTTCTAAAAAATCTTTTTCAGTTTTAACTGTTGCACTTTTGTAATATGTTTTTACTTTGTATTTTTATTTACTTTAATTCTTTAATGGAATTGTTAATTTTGATATTGCAAACAATGAAGAAAAATTTTCTCTTACATTTATGGTTTAAAAAACACCGCATTTCCTATTTGTTTAATTTCATATAATCATGTGATGAAAATTGTATTTTTCCGTTTTATTTTTGGTAGTAATTAACGTTTTTTTTTTTTAAATCAGAACTTCTGAAAATGTGATGGCAACATTTTATTAAAAGCTGATTTTTTTTGAGATTCTCAAGAAGATAAAATTTTATTTTTATTTTATGCGAAATAAATTGTTGAAAAAAAGAAACGATTAAATTAAATGTTTAAAAATTCCTTAAAATTAGAGTTTTAATTCGTAGGTCAAAACATTAGTATCATTGAAAAGCTAATTTTTTGAGCTTTAATGTGATGCAAAATTCAATTTTGTGCTATAATATTTTCAGAAGTTATAGCAAAAAAAGGTTAAATTTTTGCTTATTTTAAAATTAATTAAAATTTAAATTCAAAAAAAGGCTCCGAGGTGTATATTCCCAGCACCCAAGGTATACATATACCAAATTTGGTAGCTTTAGGTCGAACGGTCTGACCTGTACAGCGCCAACACACACACACACATCGTGCTTTATTATAAGAAAAGATTTAGAAATCAATTTGTGTTATGCAGGAAAACATCCATGCCTTTCACACAATTAGATAAAATTTGTCTTTCATTTGAGAAGGCACCTAAAACTTTATCTGACATCTCTAGTTTATAAAGTATTATTCACAAATATATATATATTATGTATTGTTATCTATACATATAATAAAGCTCAATATGTATATGTTTGGTGCTCTATAGGACAGACTGTTCAACCTATGGCAACCAAATTTAGCATATGTTTACCTTGGAAGCCAGGAATGTGCAACTCGGAGCAATTTTTTAAAATTTGAATTTTAAATAATTAGAATTATGCAAAATTTCAGCGTTTTTCTGCTTCAATTTCTAAAAATATTACAGTACAAAACTGTTTTTTTTATCGGTTTAAAGCTCAAAAAGTTATCTTTTGAATAATACCAATGCTTTAATCTATAAATTGCATTAGCACGTTAATGTGAAAAAATAAGCTTTTATCAACATGAATCCATCACATAAATAGAAGTTCAATTTAAAAAATAAATCAACTATTATTGCAAATTAAAAATATAAAAGTGAGATTTTCAGCATGTGTATATGAAAAGAAATTTTTTTAAAAATATGGTTAAAAAAAGTAAACGGAGGAAAAGTTTTCAATGGTCTTTTACAATACCTATATTATTAATTGAGTCAAACAGTTTAATTTAAGGTAAATATGGATTAATATATATTAGATAATCACTCAAATCAGTGCCCATCAGTAATTTAAAACATACATCTGCTAACAAAATAGCTTAAATGAACTCAGTAATTACATATTATGTAACTTAAGTCAATAAATACTCTGATTTATTAGGAATTTTTCTATTTTGTACCTCTACCCTTTGAATATTGAACAAAATAATCTTGTGACACCAATGTTTTAAATAAAAATTGTTGAATTCTAATAAACTAATTCAACCACTAAAACTGACTAATTTATGAAATTTGAATATCCCTCTCCTAAAATTTTTTAGACCACTTTATCAACATTTCACAAAGATACACCAACCTTCTGCTAGGGTTTGTCAACAGTGATTGGCCTATGATTATCAAAATATAGCTTGTTTTAAAATTGATAAATAAAAACTTAATAATTAGTAAGATTTGATTACAGAAGATAGAAACATTTATTCATTTATTTAAAAGTTGAAGTGCCAAGAGTATTTCACAGAATATCATTCTTTAGGACAAAAGACTGGGTAAAATTAAAACATCATAATTTTATCATACATTAGAAGAACTTCTTAAGAACATTTATTGAACATTCATAAAATATTTTTATTTACATCCTTTAAATATTTTGAAAGTAAAATTATAAACTGAATTTCACAACAAATCAGAGAAATTTTTGTTGAATGATATTATATAAATTACAAAAATTAATCTGCAGTCCTCATATACTTTCATTCTGTACAAGTTTTTCATATTAAAAAAAGAAGTAGTTGATTTCAGTAATTTTTTAAAAATATTAATTGCAGTTTAATATACACACTCGAAATTTGAAATTTTAAGGGTGCTGACAGAAAAATAAAGATGGAGATAAGTAGTATAATGAATAGAGTTGCTTAAGGCTTATATAGCAATATGACTAAATTATATAATTATCAAAATCTTTCAAGGTATTACACCCTTTCAGGTAGGAGGACCAAGACCAACGATCAAAACCTGAAGTTAAAAAATATTTTTTATAACTTATTGAGAAATTAAGTTACAAAAAATATTTAGATGAAAATTTCAGTGATCATTAATACTGATGACATAAAAGGTGGGAAGGTAATAAAAGATCTCAAATGCTTACAGATAAAAAGCTCAATATGCGTGGAAATAGATATATATAAAAATAGATACCTTCAAAAATAATATTCTATAATTAAGGAGATCTTGGAAACAAACATAATTCTTCAGAAAAGTTTAGATTTAGAGAAACAAAGGGAAGAAATTTATTTGTTATCTCATTACATAAATGTAAGGACATTTATGTAATGTATCTGCACTCTGAAAATTATTGCACCTACAGCTGGAAGTTGTTTTAATGCTGATATTTAATTTCCAGTTTAATAAAAACATGATAACAAGGATATATTGGTATTAAAGAAAATGCTTCAGGTAAAGGGGAAAGGGAATGTAATTAAAAAAAAAAAGACATGAAAAAAAAGTCAAAAAATTTAATGGCAAGATAAATCGGGAAAAAAACATTACACTTTTATTTTACATATAAAGCTATATTTTGAATTCTTCAAATTGTAATTAATCAGAGTATATTTTATAAAAAAAGATACAATTCAATTTAACAAATGAAAACTACACAAACCAATATGGTAACATTACTTATAAATGCAGCCTTTTCAAACAAAAAAGAATTAATTACTCAAGGCATTTTTTCAGCACTCAGTCATACAAAATTAGAATGAAAAGAGAGTAATTGAAAAAACATAAAACATTCATTTTGAATGTTAGAGGAAAAAGTAGCCAGAGAAATAACAGAATAGAAGAATGTTTTATTTTCAGATTCAGTATCTATATATCTTGCTCATGTCATTGTTAATTGTGATGAAAAAGTGGTTAATAAGATTCTAATAATGTTACAAAGATATGAACATTTTTATGGAAAAATCTCTTTCAATGTTTTATTTGAACATTGTTACACATAAATAATTAACATTTTTCACCTATTGTCAGATTTGGATGAGAAAATTATTGAAAAATTTATAATTATAGGGAAATTTATTTTGTAATTAGCAAGTAACAAATTATATGACATTGCAATGTCAACTAATGAAATATACAATAATAATAGAAACAAATCATCTCTTAACATGGAATGTGGTACTTTTCTGTTGGCCAGGTAAAAGCGAAATATCGCCAAAGAAATTTGGCAGAATTCTACATTTTTCGGCAATTTCCCACTCGTGCACGGCTAACAGAAAAGTACCTGCAATTGTAATGATTTTATCAAAATAGAAAACATTAACCACTACTCATAAATGGTAAAAGACAGAAGGAGGATCTATGTCCATCAACAATGTGAAATTTAAAGTGAGAATCCTTGATTCCCAAAGTCATGTTCAACGCCAACTTTTTCTCTAGCAGTTTAATTTCAATCATCCATCCTTCCATATTTGAGCAATCATAATTTATGTATGTATTTTTGAGGGATTTCATTACAAATTACAGAAAAAAATGAGCTTTGAAGTTATTTAAGCTGTTAAAAATTTAATTAGATGGAATTGAAATTTTGTATTGCAAATTGGTTTTGTGAGAAGCAACTTTTCAACAATAAGCATGTTTTTAAAATTATAGTTTTTACACTGCATTATAATGCATGCAATATTTGGTTACCATTAAAAAATAACAGAAACAAATGAAACCTTTTATCAAATCCTTCTTGCCTTGAAACTTCCTCAAGGTTTTCTTTCATATATGTTCTATCTTTTTCACTTGAAAGGAGGGAAAAAAAGAGAAAAAGATATAAGATTTTAAAAAATTATGAATATATATTATAAAATGTAATAGGATGACATGCATTATTCAAATGAAGAATCCCCATTGTATTTATATATTAAATTTTCCACATCTATTACAAATTCTATATTTCTAAAATGCAATAAAAATATTTTTTAATATATATGTGCCAATTCATTAATTTTGATAAATATAATATTTTATATAGCACAGAAATCCAATAAATTTACACGGTTACAAATATTTTTCTCAAGATCATTGATTAAAATAAACATCGAATATTTAATGGATCAAATAACCTTTATTTAATTATAAAAAATTACCAATTAGTAGACAATTTTTTATTTTATCACTTTTCTATGGAAATTAGAGATGAGAACATGAAATAGAACAGTGCATGAAGCATCCAAAAATTCTTAGAAAGAAAAAATTTAAAAAAAAACTATTATAGTTAATTAATTATTAACTAATTCTTTGCACTAATACCAAAATTAATTGTTAGTTAAGTACGTACTTGTATGGATATATGTAAAAATTACAAACCTTAGAACCATCATTACAGCAGATATTCCACAGTCCCAAGATAAGTGCTGTTTCACATGAACAAGGGGAATTTCAATTGAATCTACTTCTCGAGCTCCACCGCCCATATTGGTACAGATTCCCACTTAGCCCTTCAGAACTCAATGTCATTAACTGTGATGAATGTTTTAAATAATGTATAAGAAAAAATTTTTTGCTTTGAAACAAATAAAAAAAATAAAATTGAAAGATATCTATTTATGGATTTACACTTTCTAATATTTCACAAAACTACTCTCATTTTCAATTTTTGGAAAGATGCAAATGAAAAGTGAAGAAAACAAGAAAGAAAAAGAAATAATTTCCAACAAATTGTAAAAAAATATAGATATAATCATTTAAATATAAAATTGTGAAAACCTTCTGACTAATTATAAGTCAAACTGCAATCTATTTCTGAAAAATGAATGGTAAAACATTTTTCCCAACTTTAATATTCAACAGATTATTGGAATTCTGCACTTTTAGTATTAACTTTTCATTTTCTTTTATAATGGTGCTTTATTTTACTTCCCAATATTTTGCAAGAAAGTCTGCTATAATAACAATTATACAAAAATCATAAAATATTTATTTAAGAGAAAAAAATACTAAAAGTATATTGTTACTAAGACTTTATGATTCTTCAAAGATTTAATAAATAGTATACTAATAAAAAAAATCCCAATGTAACTTTTTTCTTAAAAACTGCATATTTATATAATAAGACATTACAAAAAATTGAGTAAAATGAATTAATGAAAACCTTTATTAAAATGAATGCAAAACTCATGAAAAGATAGTAAAAGGATATAATAATTAAAAATCATTACATAATGAATGAAAGGTCTTGAAAAAATATTTGAAAAATTCATCAAATTAGAAGCAAGGAAACAAAACATTGCAAAAATTAATTATTACAATGAAAAAAAAAAGCTGCTTTATTCTATAAAATACTTTTCTGCAATCTATAAGTTATCAGCAGAAGCTTACATAATACAGAAATATTAATCTAAAATTAAAACCTTTTTTTGTATTTTTTGTGCTAAATTAAAATTTTCATACAGATTTCCCTGTATAACAACTAAGCTTAGACTGAATTATATAACTATTCAGAGCGTAGAATACTTTTATAAGCATATTTTTCACAAAGTGAACAATCTTTCAACATTTATAATTATTTGCTTTAGTAGTATAAAAATATGAAAAAGAATGCAAAAATATAAATAATAATAATCATAACCGGTTTTCTTTTACTGCTAATAAATACCCGCCGTTCTGTTGTACGGTCTGTTCTACTCAGTAGAGAAGGGAACTAAACACAATAATCAGAGCTCAGCAGCACTCTTAAATTTATCCTTAATAACATGCTCCGATACAAACATACAATCTGTTAAAATGTTTTGCAATAAATGAACGAAACAAGCAATTTCTAAATCAAAGTCATAAAAGTGTAAACATATTTAATCTGCAAAAGATAAACTTAATGTTTCTCAATTCTAAGTACTCCCGAAAATATAAAAGTAATATTATTTCGCAAAATTCATGTATTTTTTGTGCATATGAAAATTCAGCAGAATACGTATTTAATCATTTGACAAATAGGCTTACAGCAGCAAAAAGAAATGTATTTGCGATTGAAAAAAAAAAATCACTTTTAAAAAAAAAAGCAATTTTAATGATATATTAGCTATTTGTTTAAAATTTTTCTCCATTGAAATAAATTAAACAACAATTATTTTTCTTACCGTCTTTTTAGATAATAAATCTTATTCTACCATACAGTACTTAAAAAACAAAACTTACTTTTGCAAACAAAAACAACTTCAGAAATGTTGCCAAACTTTCTGAGAATGAAAATTTATTTAAGAATACAAATAAGAGCACATATTGGTTGAATGATTAATAAAGCAAAAGTAAGAGTTTTCAAAATTTTCGCATGACTCCAGAGTTAAATTTGTTTTCTATGTTTTATTAAATAAATTTATTTTTAAACAGCAAAATTTTACAAATATATTAATTTGCACTAAAATAGAAGTTTTATGTTGGTTTGCTCATTATGCCATATATTTCTCAACTTTATTATTAATAATTTTTTTGTCATCTAAACCTAAATTTGTATTGGAAACGAAGTTAAACTTCAAAAACTTTTTTTAATAAGCAAATTAATTAAAGAAAAAAAAACGAGGAGAGAGTGAAAATGTTGAATACAGAATTATTTTGTATTCTAAAGAATATATTTTATAATTTAGGTTACATCTCAGAGGATTATTCACTGAAAATTTCTATGATTAAAGAAAATTGAGTGTACTTGGTAGAAAACAACTCTCAAAATCATAATATAAATAGATTTATAGAGGTTTGCTTTATGAATCGAATTAAATTATAGGAAATACTTACTTTAACAGTAAAAACATCAAAATTGAAAAAAAAGTTTATTAAAAATCTTCTATTCAGGTCGAAACCTACTCAGCATAAAGTACCTCGCACATTAACAATGGGAGTAGGGATGACGACTATTTTACGAAAGGTTTCTATGTAAGCAATATCATAAAGTCACAAATACCAGTGATCAATACTTTTCAAAGAGAGGTAGTAGGATTCAAATCCTTGATATGCTTTTACTCGAGATATTTATATTAGGGGTCCTGGATCACGACAGAAAGTAACAATCACTACGATCTATCCAATTATAAGGAGTAAGAATTCAGTCACGCAGAGGTAAACTGGCCAACTTTCGCACTGACGCACATTCGAGGACAAGAACCATCTTCCCTCGTACTGTCTTTGTGGGACTTACTAGTCACAAGCAGAGAATTTCTTACTACATAAAAAGACCAATGCGCACATTCAACCCCGAGACCTGTTTTCTCTCACTTGTGGTTTCCCGAAGCACTTTTATGCCTTTTTCTATTATCGACCATTCGCGGCAAGCTCCTGATCTACGCCCCACTTCTAGAGTGGCCCTACAATTTCTCAAATATTTTTTCCCTCTCATAAATTTACAATCCTATCTATAAAAGAATGAAAGCTCTCCTGAATCATGGATGATAATGACTATTTCTGGAAGAAATTAGCTGCTTATCTCATTGAGCAAGAATCAGGTTTCTTAAGGCCCTATCACACGGCGAAACTTTCGTCGATAGTTGTCGATTTGTGCCCTCTGGTAACCGGTCAAGCAAGTTTTCCGTCATCGTCAACTTTTTCTAACCTGCTTGAAAATGTCCACGATAGTGAGGGAAATATTGTTTACAAACGAAATTCAACCAATCATGTGAAACTTTTCTGTGACGTAGTGTGCCAAGAAAGGGATCGGTTGGCGCTACAATAATATTGAAAAAGCGTGCATTTAATGTTACATATTGCTAAATACTAAAAATAGTTTCGACAGAATGAAAAAAGCGAAGTAAAACTACGGTATCTTTTCTCCATTCTGTGGAACAACTTATTGCCCCCACTTTAAAAAAACTGGCACTACCGTATGGGGTATAGTTATCTAGAAGGATTGTGAAATTGTGATGGAATTTTCAGATATTCAACAGGATATTTTTAAGTAAATAAAAAAAAATATTAATTCTGATGTGAATTGTTTTCTTTATGTGAAATATATTTGACCATATTCAGTCTTTATTTATTCAAATAATAATATAATCTTTTGATTATAGTAATTCCTTAAATAGTTTGTTAACAGCTTCTATATAATTAAAAAATTTTAACTCAATGTTAGAGTTAAAAATATAATAGTGATTTTAAATTTTAATACTTAGATGTTCCTACAATGTTGCAGAAATATAAAACATACTATTTGGTTTTGACAAAAATATAAAAATGATCATACTTTTATCATTAGCAAAAAATGAAATCACCTTTTGTATGATAGACAGTAAAATGAAGGCTTCTTTTTCCATATTTTTTTCTTTTAAATTTAACAAACTAACAGTCAATTTAGAATATTATATTTCTGATGCTACATTTGCATTGAGAAAGATGCGTAGAATGGCCACACATTTGGAAATGGGCACACTAAAAAACAAATGTTTTATTGCTTCTCATTCCTGATGTAATGTAGAGGGTTTTTTTTTTAAATAATATTCTTTTCTTCTTTTTTTTTGGCAATTTAAAAATTTAAGAAAAACCTGTTTGTAATTATCTATGTAAAAAAATGAGGTTTTAATACTTTAGCTTTGAAAAAACTAAGAAAAATGCAATAACATAGTTTGGAAAATTATTTTTGATTATTATTATTGAATGAAAATTATTTAATGATTCCTATTTTTTGCAAATACTGGTAATAAATGCACAAAGATTTTTTTAAAAAACAGCTCTGTAGTTTCAAATAAAATGAAAACAAAACATTTAACATTTTTTTAAAGAGCAATTTTAGAAATGAGTGAGACTAAATAGTGAAGAAATATAAAACATATTTGGTTTTAACAAAAATATAAAAAGATCATATTTTTATCATTAGCAAAAAACTACTATAGATACCATTAGAAATAGTTTTGGAATGGAATTGTTTTATAATTTTGAACTGGTGTGGGGAAATAAAAATTATTTAAAGGAATGATAAATACAAATTGAGTCCAATATACATTCTCAAAAATTATTTTTTAATAGATGATAGACAATAAAATTCAGGCTTCTTTTTCCACATTTTTTTCTTTAAATTTAACAAATTAACAGTTAATTTAGAATGATATTTCTGATTATACATTTGCATTGAGAAAGATGCATAGAATAACCACACACTTGGAAATGGTCAGATTAAAAAACAAGTGTTTTATTGCTTCTCATTCCTGATGTAATGTGGAGGTTATTATTTTATTTAAATGCTTGGCAATTTGAAATTTTATGACAAACCTGTTTTTTAATATCCATGTAAAGATAAATGAAGTTTTAATACTTTAGCTTTGAAAAAAACTAAGGAAAATGCAATAACATATTTTGGAAAATTATTTTTTGATTATTATTATTGAATGAAAATTATTTAATGATTCCTATTTATCACAAATACTGGTAATAAATCCACAAAGATTTTTTTTAAAAAAAAACAAGCTCTGTAGTTCCAAATAAAATGAAAACAAAACATTTAACAAATTTTTTTAAAGAGCAATTTTAGAAATGAGCGAGTCTAAATAGTGTAATGCCTTAGAATTTATCAAATGAAGAATCCTATTCAATTAATTGTTTTATAATTTTGAACTTCTTTGGGAAAATAAAAATTAATTAAAAGAATGATAAATACAAATTGAGTTAAATATACTTTCTCAAAAATTAATTTAAAAAAATAAATAGGAGGGAATAAACATTCAATCAAATTTAAAAGAGTAAAAAATACTTCTTAATCAATGATATGGTGGTAATGTTTTTAAATATTGTTTTTATTTTTAATTAAAATCCAAAAAAATATGTTCTTAGTAAATATTTTATGTCCTAGAATCAATTTCTTGCCATATTTCAAATTCCTAACTTTAATTATTTGCACTGCACATCTAGACACAGTAGTTTTTATTTTTATGTACACAAAACCTAAAATTTGTCGAGATGGATCCAACAAATATCAGTTTTCATATAGACAAAAATCATTTGATTTCAAAAGTTATTTAATTTTATTTTAAATGTATTGGCCCCCCTCTTCTGTTTTATTTATCAACTTTTGTTTTATTTGCTCTTTTCTAGAAAAATAAGCACTTTTAAGGTACTTAAAAATGATTTTAAAATTTCAGCACTATTGATGATGGTATGCACCTTTTAAGCTTAATTGAATGCACAACCACAAATCATTTTTCTTTTCAATATATTTTTGTTTTAAATTTAACATTGATTAGTTAAATTTATAGTAATTTATAAAATACAAACACAAAATCAGCATTTTTTTTCTTGTCATTATTACTACAAAAATAATTACAAAACTGTTAATAAGAATAATTAAAAAGTTTTATTATTTTTCGCATTTCATTGTTATTGATTTTGATGAAAACATTACAATTAGTTGAATGGTACGATAAATATTTACAATAACTGACAATAAGATTGATACTATTAGAAATGAAAAAGACATTCAAAAGAAAAAATGGCTAGAAAAGTATTTTTAAATTCGATAAATGTGCAACTTGTCTCATTTTACAATCCTTATTATATTCATTGTATTAAGCACTCAAAAAATTAAATTAGAAGCAAAAGTGATTCAATTCCAATAAATTCAATAATGCATCAATATAATTGCAATTTATTAAAGCAATGGAATTTTATTGCATTGGCTTCGTAATTTACATATCTACAAATTCCAAGATAGTTTGAGTTTTTTAAAAAAATTACAACTATTATTGCTACCATGGGCTTTTATATTCATTGAAAGCTAATCGGATCACTTTATGAAATTATCCAGGATTTAATTATAAATTTAAGCACCGTCTTGACTAGAATCCCACGAATTATGAAATAAGAAAACTGCCGATATTCACTAAGTAGGAGAAACGAATAAAGAGCGATAAATGCACTATAACGTAAACCTAAGTTTTTAGGTTTACCAGATAGCAAATCCTGAAGTGACGTCACTTTCGTCGTCGTTTGTTGGCGAAAGTGCCGACGATATTTTGCCGTGTGATAGGGCCTTTACGCATTCAAACTTCCACAGTAAAAAAACTTTTTTTTCTTAAAGAGGTTTCTGCAGATATTCAATGCTGCAAATAAATTCTATATGTGGTATGAGTTAAATGGATATATATGCCATATATTTAATATTTTCCTTGGATTAATCGCTTTGATATTCACCTAATTAAATTGTCTGTGCTCGGTTAGTATGAGAATTTCCTGCCACGAAAGAAAGCCTGTTTTTTTAAAAACAATTGTATAACTTATTTTTATACATTAGTTGTTATACATTATTATACACACCAGTGGCTTTTTATTAAAAATAAAAGAAATATCAAATAAAATGGCATTGATAACTTTCCTGTCATAGATATTTAAAAAGATATTGGAGGAAGCATAGAAATTCATCAACATATGAATACTTTTTAAAAAATATGGAAATATAAATAGTGGCATAAGGTATCAATCAATGATTTACATACATCATTAGTAAAATGGTTGAGAGTGTTGTAACGAAAATAATTTCGTTTATTAAAATTTCTAAGTTTTTATTATCATGTAAGAACATGAAGTTGCTTTGGTTAGGAAGCTTTGATGTCTCCAAAATGTACGGACAAAAAATATTTTTACTTGCTTTTATCGGTATTACATTATTATTATGTATGCTTTTTATGAAATTAGATGAGCTTTTAAAAGGTTGCTCTGCTTTTACCAGTATTGCTTTAATATTATGTATGCCTCTTTGAAAGCGGATGCTTTTTTAAAGGTTTGAACTGTTTTTTATCAGTATTGCTTTGTTATTACGTATGCTTCTTTGGCAACAGATGCGTTTGAAAAAAGCTAT
>JAOUZG010011145.1:0-19295 GCA_026289955.1 Argiope argentata | reverse complement strand
ATATATATATATATATAGTTAGAGAGAGAGAGAGAGAGAGAGAGAGAGAGAGAGAGAGAGATTTTGCGATGAATTAACAGCTATGATCCTATGATGCCCTAGTTCTACGTCAACCTTTTAAAAACGCATCTGATTTCTAAGAAGCATACATAATAATAAAGCAATACTGATAAAAACACGTCAAACTTTTTAAAACGCATCTGCTTTTCTTTTAAGATATTTGAATGATGATAAGATTAGTTTTAAACATAATGTGTTGCAGTATAATTCAAATATAAAATTTGAGTGGAGGGTAAATTAATTTTAGTTTTATGATTCAGTTAGCAGATGCTCGGTTGTTAAGAGTCCAAATTCTACTCAGTGTTTACAGACAAAAGTGCCGTTGTTACTTATGGCACTTGCCACGGACAAGCTCCCTGCTGATACAGCATTACTGTCTGTCCATAAGGAGATCTCTGGCCGACAGTCGTCTATGTTTACGGCGGGAGTTATAGAAACAGGTTACTGCAGGAAGAGTCCATTTCGCAGAGGTAGAAATTCATTCAAGTTTTTTACGTTGGCGCATTTAGCGCCTAATTGGCGGTATTAATATATTGTCTTTAATTTTCGAAAGCAAATTCGAAAAATAATTCCCTGGGCTGAAAATCATTTGAGTACTTGGAAATTTGAAAATATATATTATTCCTGTTAGAATAATATAGAAATTCCTTTTTGATTAGTACAGAAAGAACAGAGTAAATCAAATAGAAAAACTGAATAATTATTTATATTTCTAACGACTGCACAAGAAGAAGAAAAAATTAAGTAGAATCCAGCATGACAAAAAATTAATTTTCATTTTATTTGTTTTAAATTTATGTTACTACTTAAGATCAAATTCTCCGCAGCAAACGCGAAGTAATCTGTCTAATTCAACATAAAAATAATAACATAATAACCGTAATTATTTCATAATTTTTATAAAAGGTTGCTGTTAGTAAAATATCCATTGTTAAATATGTTTAAAACTTCTCCAAAATAAATTTATTTATTTTTGATATATATACTATTTTTCGAAACTCAAAATTAACAATTGCATTTTATCAAATTTTAAGGATAATTAAAAGTATGTTAAGCTGAAACTTTTGATTATCGACCTATTGAATAACAGAAAACAAGAGCACATTATTGAAAAAATAGAAAATAACAAAAAGGAATCAAATAAATTTCGTAGCTTCAGAAAATAAACTAAATAAAATTCTATATCTTCTATAACTTACGATTAAACTAAATGAAATGAAACAAAAAAAGCAATTTTAAAATTCCATTTTTATTTATAAAAAACATTAATTATTATTAAAAGAGTGCAAAATTAGCAGAGATCGTGTGACATTTGTGTACTTTCAATTAAAAGAATTCTAAAACACTGTGACAAGATTCCGTTTCTTCTGAATCGGAATCCGATTCAGTACTTCCAATCTGAATTACTAGTTCATCTAAAACCCCATCTTTTTCCCAATACGAATTGTCAGCAAGTTTCAAGCAAAATTCTATAACATTATGCACAATTTTACGTGCTTGTGATTTTAAAGTCTCTCCATTCTTAAATCGAAAAGGCATTTTAAAGGATCTCAAAATTCAAGAGACAAAAATTATTAAATAATGAAATGTAATTAATATTAACCACATAAAATATTAATAAAATATTAAAAGAAGTAAGTTAAGCAAATATAAAGATACGAGCAACTGCTGCTAAAGCGAGAGAACGAATGAGCAATTTTTTTTTTATCGTTTCATATTTTCGCCAAGATAAAGAATACCCCCGCAGACTTCCGTTCGATTCCACCCATTCGAAATGGATCCTCCCTATCGACGCCTGTTTCTATAACGCCCGCCGTAAACATAGACGACTGTCGGTCAGAGATCTCCTTATGGATAGACAGTAGATTTAAGCCGAAAGCAGCGTCTCTTGTTTTACAAGTAGCGCCATCTAGGGCCGAGAGTACGACTTAGCTACACACACGTCACGTCCCTATTTTAGAGGGCGGACTTTATTCATGCATATTTATTCATTCATTCATCTCAGATCGTAATTAAGACCTGGAGCAGAGAACGATCACCTCTGGCCCAGTATCCCCCGTGGTATTACTCTCGACTTGGAGGACTTGGCGACCACGACAGATTTAACGAGCTCCAGCAGCCACACACTCGGGGAATCCTATGGCCGGTGAATTTCGAACGCGTAACCTAAGGAGTACGAGTCCAACGCTCTACCATCTAGGCTAGCCCATCCCACAGAAAACACTTAGTCAGAGAATTCAAAACGGGGAATTGGAGGTTCACAGAAAGCAATGCGAATTTCATTCTCTTAGTCAAACCTCTCCTCTTTTAATAAATAATATCAGATAATTTGCAGCATTTTAAATGCCTGTATTAAAGCATGTTTTATTTAAAGTACGCCAAATATGAATTTAGTATTGAATTTTTAAGATGAATTTGGAATCACAAATGTTCCAGTATTTGTACAGAGAAGCTAAAGCATATATTATTAAACATTTATAATAGGATTTTAGCGCATAAACATAATTTTTTAAATTAATATAATTTGGTACAATCATTTGAACTTCGAGATGATTAACCCCTTAACCGGTTTGCCCTTTCACCGTATGTGCATCAATGCATCTTATTTTTACTCTTTCAAACAACAATTAAGCTATTCATAATTGTTATATTGCTATACAATTATACATAGAATGAATAATAGCTTTGTATAAATTCTTAAATGAATCGAAACGACAAAGCATTCCAAGATTGGAGAGTTCATCTAATTTCGTAGCAAAGGAAATAAATCAGTGAAAGGGTTAAGACAATTTTTGCACTCATTACAATTGTTTTTTGTAGTTTATTTCTTTATATCTTCTTTCCTATGATTGAACGTATTTCTTGGTGAGATGACAAAATTTTTCCAAAATTTTTTAAATAATATTTTGAAGCTCCATTAATTAGCTTAGTGAAGCTTTGAATTTAATTCACCTGTAAAAATATTAGATGAATGAAGCAATGTGAAATTCGTATGGGGATTTTTTTTTTTTTTTTTTTTTGATATTTGAACGTTGCCCTTCCACAGAAAGTAATAAGCTTGATTTTTGTGTCACTTATGTTAGCATTATATATAATTTTTTTATGAAATATAGCTAAAATCTTCGCATACTTACAATGTTTTCCGGATTCTTTTCAGCAGTTTAGCCGCCATCACAATACATATGTCTTTTTTTAATACAAAGGAACAGTAAAATTACGAAATATCAAATCTTAATTCAGAAATAAGCGTAGAGAACGATTTACGATGCTTCAGCGCCCAATGTCTTTTCGTTAAATGTAAAGAAGTATGGTTGCTTTGTATAAAAAAATATCATTCTATTCTTTAAGCAACAGTTATCATCATTGTTTCAGATAATTGTTCGTTTTATTTTTGAAAGCTAATTATTGCAACAATACTTAAAAGTGTTGCTGTATTATATAAAATATTTCTACTCTAATCACTAATTACATAGTTGAAAAATATCGTTTTATTAAAAAATTACGTATAAAGAATCTATGCGATAAAATTCGGTTTTCTTTATATTCATAGGCGTGTTAGCTTTACATAAATCACAAGACAGTATCATGTAATACTGTATAAAACATTTAAGCCTCATACAGGAGAATAAAACCACAGAATCCCCCCAGAAAATGACGAGTTGCAATTCATTTGAAACAGAATCTAACAGTTGGAATAATTTTTCCAAGTACAGTGCTATAAAACAGCTATCTATTAGCTACTAAACGGTGACAAATTATAATCTGACGTTAATTTTGGAGACCCTTTATCCTGAAGAACTTCGTAACATTTAGAGATATAGGCGCTATATAATCATGCATCTTATGAAGTAAGTTTTAAATTTTCTTAATTTAAAAACATCTGTAACTATTAATACATATTATTTATTTAAGCTAGACCATACAATCATGGTCTTGATTACAGAATCAAAAAACACTCATTTCCACTTGTTGCTAGGTGAGCAAGAACCTCTGTTCTCAGTGTGGTTGTCATATGTCTGTCCAATATATATTGTCAGAATGCTCAGCGTTTGCTTTTTTTTTCAAAATATGAATATTTCATTATCTTTCTGATTTGGTAAGACACCACATGATCAAATATTTGCATTTTTAAAGTCTTATCAAATTTTATGCATTTATTTAAACTTATTTGTTTTGGGCTATTTTTGTACACAATCCGTTTTTTCCAAATCATAATCAAAACCTTGGCTCTGCGCCGGAAAAATTCGAAATCGAAATATAAGCGAGAGAATTACTATGTAAAAGTAATTTTTAATCATGTAGTAAATGCAGTTATTCTTGGAAACGTTTGAAGTATATGTAACTTTAATGGTCTTATTAATTTGATATATTTCCTACATCAAAAATTTTACAGCTTATGAGTATTAGCTTTTTTATCATGTCAACATGATGGTGTTTTGGAGAGGAGGTTTCTGGCGTCAACAAAAATCCGTAGGCGAAAAAACACACCCCCGTAGACGAAAAATAAAAATTGGGTGATTAGTAGTTTAACCCCCTTCTTCGCCAAGTTAGCGATAATTCGCCAAAGATGGCAACTTTATGGTTTTCCTTTTCTTATGTTCTTATGGTTATGGTTTTCGTGGTTGGCGATTTTTGAAAAGCGCGCCAAACAGGGGGTTAAACTACGATCGCACCTAAAAATTTTATTATCTGCACGAGCATCTTCAAAAATCGACTTTTAACAACTTGTAGCCATTGCATTTACAAAAGTTCTAAATAAAAAATAAGTTCATGACTACCCCATATAAAACCTAGAAAAATGTCATTTTCAGCACGTGATTATATGAAATGCAATGAATAGGAAATGTGATATTTTTTAAACAATTATTGCCAGACAAAGTGTTTTGGATCGTTTGCAATACTAAAGTGATTCATTCAATGAAACCATTAAAATGAATAAAAATATAATTTAACTTGCACGAGCATGTGGTGCTCGGTCGTTCAAGAAATGATGTTCTGACATGATACAATGAAATATGCATAGCAGATTTCATTTTAATCTTTTTATTATAATATTCGTGCAATAATGAAAATTTGATTGTTTATATTTTAATATCATATTTGACATACGTTTTTTTATGCGAATGAATTATTTTGACAATTGCTATGACTTATTTTTTAATTTATACAAGTATGCAATTAAAGTATACAAGTATGTAATTGTTCGTTTCATGAGATGGAGCTAAAGTTTTGATTATAAGCATCCGCAACAATGAATTATTAATTCCATTTTTAAATACTTGATACAAGTTTTACAATTAGCTGAAAAATGAAAATTCTTCTGTTTAATTAATATTTTCCCAAAATGATAAATTTTCTTCATAAGTTTTCATATTTTTAGAAAATAATCTTAATTAATTATTTTAAGAATAACATCACAAATCATTAGCTGCAAAATTTGCATAAATTTAAATTAAAATATTATGGAGTTTTGGTACACTGTTTCTTTTTAGTAATCCAAGTTGCTTCTTTTAGAAAAGAAAAAGAAAATGAACAAAACCAATGTAAATGAATATTTAATCTTTATCAGGGAATTATTCGGGAAATTCTACGAAATTCGTATGAAGTTTTATGAATTGAAAGAAATGGCTTATAACTTAGATGTGCTATTGATAGCTAAAATAAAAAATAACTGAAAAATTCATAATCTTAGAGAACAAAATAAAATATAATCTGAATCAAAGCGAATTTAAAAAAAAAAATGCTTTTCAAATAAACGAAGTCAAAAACGGCTTTCTAGAATAAATTAAATAGGATGTTGATTTCACTTCTGTAACTGTGCTCAAATAATTTAATTTGTCATTGCCATAAAAGGAACAGAAGCTGAAAAAATATTACTTTTAAATCTTGAAAACAATAAAGAGGTTAAGATTTTTTTAAAAAAATTATATTTTCAATTTTGAGAGTAAAATTGAAAAAATAAATAAATAAAGTTTTGATGAATGCACCTGCCGTATTAAAAAATATACAAGTTCAATATTAACTTTGAAATCATAAAGGTCATTAAAAAATTTCCTTAAATCCTTTTATACATTGCTGATTGCGAAGTGAAAAAATTAGATTAGAAAGAGCTTTAAAGAAAAAAATGATTTCTTTGTTTCAACTGAAATTTTAAATTCTGGACGGTTGTGCTAATGACAACTTTATAAAAAAATTGAAAAAATATCTTGTTCTTAGAGAATAAAATAAGAAAACCTGAACATCAGCGAAATTTTAAAAGAAATTTCTCCTCAAATAGATGAAGAAAACAAAAACGGATTTTTCTATTGAATTAATTAGGATGACGATTTTTCTTCTGTAATTATGCTCAAGTCATTTAATCCTTCATAGCCATAAAACAAACAAAAAATGAAAAAATATTATGAGAGCAAAATAATTTAAAAAAAAAAAAATCCTCATCGTTGAACCTATTGGCCGTATAAAGAAAAATATATGAATTCAACTTTAAAATTATAAAGCCCATTAAAAAGTTCCTTTAAATGCTTTTACACTATGTTGAATGTGAAGTGAAAAAGTTAAGACTGCAAATAGCCTCAATGGAGAAAAAAATGGCTTCTTTGTTTCAAGCCTAATTTTTAATTCCTCGCAAAAGTAAAATTTTAAATCGGGGAATTTTATGTTTTCTTCAAGTTAAAGAAAAGTCAAACACTATAACCGAATGGTGCTATAAGATTTTAGCGACTTAGATGGGCAAAAAGTGTGGAAGGCAATTTGTACAATTTTTATAGATACTCATTTATAGTTCTAAATAGTAAAAAAGTGCAAGATAAGTGGCAAATATCCACAATTCAAAACTGCGTCAATTGTCTCGAATCAAATATATAATTCCGCTAATACTAATTTTTATTAATAAAGTCTGCAAGGATTAATACAAAAGGAACAAATTATCTGATACATGAAGTACAGCAAACCTAAGAATAATCTTTACCGACCTTTTGGGATCTCATTGCAATGCGCTAATAATGATGGATATAATATTAATGAGCTTAAAATCCATATAAGATTAATGATGCTTTCCTTGGACTTAATAGGCATTAATTTCGTCTAACAAGAATAAATTATAATACAATATAACATAAATATAAACATTTATTTGAAATTCAATTCTAATAATATTATAGCAATTTAATTTCATTTTAAAGAATTAATTTTAAATGTTTTTAAAGTAGCTTTCTTCCACAATATAAATATTAATTTACAACCAAATAAATTTGAACATTTTATCTGTAACTTTGCTTTTGTGATGGGCGATTTTAAATATTGGATGAAGTTATGGAAATATAATTTTCATAACAGAGAAAGAGGAAATTGTTGCAATTGTTAATATGAACAATGTAATCATTATCTTGTGTAATGCGCCAGACTTAAAATTCATTTTAATGCCTTCTAATGGCAGATTCTTGATTTAACACGAATTAATATATTTTTTTAAACTATCACAAACTGGACAAATTTTTAGAAATAATTTAAACCCTATTTCACACTATGTATTTTTTAAGTAAAAAAATATCTATGACATTAGAGGCATGAGTTTACTTAACCATTTTTCCATTAAATATTTCAATGTTATGGCTGAGCGTTTTCAAGATTTATTTTTTAAAAAAACTTTCATCGATGTGAACGAATCTTCGGCTTCGAAAAAATTTAAAATACAAAAAAGTATTATTTTCTTAAAGACTTCCAAAGAGCTCAGCTTTATTAAGACTTCTCATGTTGAAAGTATAAATATTTTTTTTCGAAAGAATAAATATTCTTTTTCTTTCCGATTTCCTATCCTCTAATGACATTTTTTTTTTACTTTCAAAATTTGATCTGTATCACTGATAAAAACTTCAACTGAACTTCGTTCAAACAACATCAGAAGCTGATGTTTATTTTTTTAATACTATTCTTATTCCGTCAGAACCGGTTACCTTTTAATTCTGAAGAATAATGCCTGAGCAATTAATTCATTACGAATTAAAACAATTTTAAATTAAATTTAAGATCTAGTCTCTAATAAATTTTTCACATTAAAATATATTGTCATCTTGTACAAACAACTGAACACAATATATCAGAGATTCAACTATATTAGAAAATGTGAGCAAATCGAGTGTTGGGAAAAATTCTTTGCAATCACAAAACAAGTCTAGTTCAATAAAAGCATGTAATGAAAAACATTACTCATTTAGTATGTTTATATGTTATTATTGATATTTGCAGCAACAGAAAGACATCAGCATGAACTAAGGATAATTTTATTATTACAACAAACTTATTAATTCCACAAAAAGGGATACAGAAAAAAATGAACTAAATAATGCATAATATGATTACATATGAATACATTAATAACAATTCTTATATTACAGCTTTCTTATGTTTTTCCTTCCACATAAATGTAAGAAATATATAATTTGGGTAATTCAGGATAATATATACCATGTTATATATTAATAATAATTTTAGTTTGATATATTATATAAATGTCCATTATAATTGTGGTTAAACTATAAGATAGTCATACAGTTCTACTTAGAAAAGATGTCTTAACTTACTTAAAAAATGATATTTTATAATATTTGAAACAATGAATATAATTTTGAAAAAAAATAATATATCATAATTGTGGAACAGTTCCACGGTGTTACTATGAAATTTGTAAAATATTCTTAACCTTGCTGTTCTGTTCGGGTCTATATAACCCGAAATAAAATGTATATGTTCATAAAAAATATAGTACAGGGATATTTTCATCTAACTTCTTGACATCTTTGGTATGTAATATAAATATGTACTCCTAGAGAGATTTAGGTTTATTCTTATTTCGAAGGAATATTTTTTAATTTATACCTAATGTACCGTTTGGGTCAACATGAACCAATAAAAAAATCGGTTGTTTTTTTGTTATAATGTTCCATTTTGTTTGGAATAATACAAAAGCAAAGAATAACTACAGGTTCTGTAATTATCTGTATATTCGAAACCTGTTTCGTTGACGTTTGTGTTTGGTCATATGACAAGAGAGCGCGTGCAAGGTCCAAAAGTTGGTACGATTCGCAGGTCAATCTCTGATCTTATTGGAACGCATTTTTTTTCTGTATTTTACTTTTTGGCACGCAGTAAAAAAGTTGTGCCTGCGAATGTAAAAAAAAAATAAATCGAATCTCAGAAATATAGCTTAAATAATAGAAGCTTTATGACAGTGAAGAAGTACAGGAGTATGAAAATCATATAAGTGATGAAATTGAGAGTGAAAGTTCGGACAACAATCTGATCGATATTCAACAAATGAACTATAAAGAGAGTATTTAGTCTAAGAATTGTGAAATAAAGTGGATCTTTTGCCATATTCTTCTCACTCAACCGCTGCTACTATTATTAGTATTAGATATCAGACATAAAAAGCGCATTTGAGGTAGTATTCAGTTCTAGAAATGAAAATGAAATCTTAAACATGACTAATATTGAAGGTGAAAGGGTTTATGGGAAAAAGTGAAAATATACTTGAAATTAATACTTTTCAAGCATATATTGGATTATTATGGTTAGCTGGTGTTTATAAATCATATGGAGAATAAACAAAATGCTTATGGGATAAAGAAACTGGTAGAAATATACTTCGTGAGACAATGTCCTTCGAAACATTTTGCACCGTGTCGAGAGTTATTCGTTTTGATTATAAATCCATTCATTAAGAAAGAAATTCAGATAAATTAGCTACAGTTCGAGATATCTGGGAAAAGTGAATAGAAATTCAACCCAAATTATTTAACCTATATGAAAATATAACTGATTGTAGATGAACAATTAGTTAGGATTTCATGGCCAATGCCCTTTCAAACAATATATACCAAGTAAAGCATCTAATTATGTGATCAAAATATAGACTTTATGTGACGGTAAAACTTCTTATGAACTGAAAACACAAATTTACATCGAAAAATAACAAAGGACAGAGCCAGTAGAAAAATTATGTTATGCGAGCAGTGTGTGATCTGACTTATGATATTCGGGGCATAATATTACATGTGACAATTTTTCCAAATCTTACAACTTAGAACAATTTCTTATAAAACAAAAAATGATTAGATTTGGCACCATGAGAAAAAAAATAAATCATGAACTTTTTGAATAAATACCAAACAAAGAAGTTCACAGCTCCTTATTTTATTTTACTGAAGACACAACAGTTGTAAACTAAACCCCCAAAAGAACAAGAATGTTATTCTTATGAGAACTTTTCAATATGAAAAAGAAGTTAGTAATAGACCTCACAAAAACCCATTAATGATCTTAGATTATAATTCAATTAAAGAGGATGGGGATACACTTGAAAATAAAAGTAATTTACAATTTCGAATATTTATCTGTTATCTTCACAGATGCTTTATATTATTACTATATTTATTTTTAAACTTATATTGTTTAACTTATTAAACTTATATTGTTTAAATATTTCTTAAATGGCATCTGTCATTTACTGCAAGAAAAGTTAGTTTTCTAAGTAGACTCATATTGACCCAAATGGTGCATACGTGAAGTAAATAAGAACAGAACAGCATGGTTAATGCACGGACGTTTTATGAAAAAAATGTCTATTTCTTTTATGACCAAAATCGAACAAGTTAAGAAATTAAAATTTCACAATTTTAGACTATTTTGCCTGAAGGAAGATCATCCAATCAACTAACTCTGTTTTTTCAAGCAGCCGTTGATTTATTCTACAGTAATGAAATTAGGAGCTTTAGTTTAAAATGTTAAAGAATATTTACTAAATATGATAGTAGGACGAAGATTATATAAAAATTTTAATTTCGTACCTTTCTCAGCATTATTTTTATTGAATCATGCATCAATTAGTAGAAATTTCATATTTGTAACATACTAACAAATATCAGCATGCTACAAATTTACAGACACAAATAGTGAATTGATTTACTAGCTTCACTCTTAAATGAGAAATAAAAACTAATTAAATGGAAACTTCAAAATCTGACAGAATGAAAAACATAAAAGCAAAAAGTGAGTTGATTTACTAGCTTTACTTTTTTTAGACATTGCTCCATAAATAAATTCTAATTATGCCACTTAATTGCAACCATGTTTTTTTTTATAAAACTAAATCAAAGAAATTTGTTTGTTAGTAAATAATTTTTACACCTATAAATCAAACAAACTACTTTGATAGAGTTGAAATGGATTATAACATATTAATACTTAGTTATCCACATATTATTTAATAATTACTATTTATATTCAGGAATAATTTCAACGAGATAAGGAAAATAAAGAAAAAAAAATCTACCCATTTTTCGCAATAAACTATAAAATGCCACACGACTGTAACAGAAATTTTCCGCTTTCAAAAAATATTCTCAGATTAGAGCAGTTTTTAAAAACAATATTTTGATTTAACATTAAGAGCTCGTTTACCATTATATGTTATTCATATTAAATTAAATTATTCATTTCAAATTGTGTGATTTTATAACATTACCAGTACACACAATAAATGATATATATTCAAGAAACGGTACCTAACACAATCAGAACAGATTGACTTTTTTCATTTCACTAACACAATAAATACTAATGTATTTTATATTACAAGTATTATGAAGTTGAAAGTAAAATAAAAAAAATGTATATTAATTGCATAACACTGCATTTCTTATCACGAAAACTACACAATTTCCAATATATTATCAGAAAAATCATCTTAATGTAGTGACATAATTATAAATTATAACATACCGTAACTACACTATAAATCTAAATATATATAATTGATTATAAAATTATCATATACACTCAGTGAAAAACAACAACTGTAGTAACTTTAAAATTATGCAATGAATTTTCATTCTAAATGTTCGACTCGTGCTGCTTTTATTTGGCATATTTATTTTATAAGTTTTGAAAACTTGACAACATCTATAATATATAATCAGAATATGAGAAACGGTTATTGGTTTCAAAAAAATTAAAAGGACATCTATAACAATTTTTTTTAAAAAAATCGACAGTAAAGAGAAAAAAAAGATAAAAGATTTACGTTTTAGTATTATTTTGTAAGAAGTTACATTTTCTAAAAAATTAATAGAAGAATCATAGAATGATCCTTTTAGGTGATATTAAAAAAATATGACTCCTTAGAAAGACAAATGAGATTGCTCGTATATTCCATCATTCAATCCCAAGCAATTTTTCTAATTTTTTTTCAAAAATAAAGACAATCACGGAAAGAGAAAGAAGGTAAAAAATAGAGAGCCTCATATTAAAAGGAATAAATGTTCAGCAAATTAAAAAAATAGAACAAATGTTTCAAATTTAAACAGGGTTTCCCAATACATAATTCCAGTTTATAATCCATAAAACATGAAAGAAAGAGTATACTGATAAAACACATGACAAAAAATGTAAATAAATGCACAATGATGACCATTTGTTTTGCTAAGAAATATATCTCTTATGGCAAATGACGATATTGTCATAAGATAAAAAAATTTAATTTAGATGCCCCAAACGATTTTAACAACTATTGACAAAAAAAAAAGAAGTTAATTGAACTAAAAATTTTTTTGTCGCTACTGCGACTCTGAAAAAGTATACATCTTAAATCAGAAAGTATTTTCAAAAGAATAAAAGTATGATAAATTGGAATAATTGTCCCATACTTACAAGATCAATATGGGAAAATATTTTCGAAATAATGAATAATCCAACATTGAATAGGCAATGCTACCAGATTTCCAATCCATCCGAATGACTTCGGCCGCGACGGAGAACAGCTATGCCATAATGTGTGCAAAACGGATCACAAGATTAGAGATGTCAAATATTCCAGTGACGTTTACGGCTGATGTGTTAACAGACGATTCTACAAAAAGAAATTCTGAAAATGTTTCATTGTTTTCATTATTAATAAAACAATCAAGGCAACATCCTCGACAGCTGATAACAGGTTTTTTTTTCATTTGTTAGTTTCTTTCACAAGCGAATTATAATATTGATATAATTGAAAACCATAGGAATTTTATCCTCATATAGCGTGCTCTTTTATAGATATTCTATTCAAAATGGCCTTTGAAAGAATTCACATTCGTGAACACAAAATCCACATTTATAGTCCAACAAGAGGAAATTTCATTAATTTTATGTATTCACGGTTTCTTTAAAAAAATCACACGGCTTAAGTGTAATAAAACTGTAACTCGGAAGTCTTTTATCATAATGTTCTTTCCTGCAAAACTGACACTGACAGCATGAATACAATTCAATATAAAAATAATATTCTTACAGATTACATCAAATAGCATAGCTGACATTTCCAAATTCTTTCTATATTGTTCATTCGAATTTTACTCTGAATTCACAAGCAGAAAGTGATCATCTACTTTATATTGTGAGTAGTTTTAGTGTCTACCTGCATATTATATTCAGCAAGATCATTATTGGTTCTGTTCTTATGTACAAATTTTTGCTTCTCTTTGGGTATTATATAAACTTTATTACCAGTGCGATTAAGAAACAAGTAATTTAATCTGAAGTTTCTATCACGTAATCTGTTGCTTTTAATTTGTTCATTTTTTGGAGAAGTGTTCCTCCTTTTCCTCTTTTTTTTCACTTGTTTATCAGGCATAGATTGAATTGTTTCATCTTCAGTAGAGTTTAATTTTTCAATTTGCATTTCTTTTTCACCTTTATTAGCTTTGCAATCAGTGAAATTTGAGTTTTTTATTTCTTTCTCTTGTCTATCGGGCATAAATTGTTCCTTATCCCTAGAGCGTAATTCAAATGGCGGGACAAATGAGTGTACTTCATGGTTGTTATTCTCTGCAGCCACTTCAATAGTTTGAATATAAGGCGTACTTAAAACACGATCTTTAAAAATTTCTTTACAATTCAATTTATCTTTATCTATCATGCATTCCCGGTTGATTCCATTCCTTTCATTCTTATCAAATTCACTTTCGAAAGAGATTTCGTCGTAAGTACATGGTATTCTTATATCATCAGCCTTAAGATTTTCATAATAATTTTTGAAATCATTTTCACTCAATTGTTCTTTGGAAATGTTGATATTACTCTCACTAACTTTATTTTTGCTGCAATTATTTAAATTATTCTCGACAAGTTGATTTTCAAATGAATTATTGACAGAAGTCCCATCATTTTCATTTTCAGAAGGAACAGGAGCAATGACTTCATAAATTGGATTTTCAAATGAATTACTGACAGAAGTCCCTTCAATTTCATTTTCAGAAGGAACAGGAGCAATGACTTCATAAATTGGATTTTCAAATGAGTTAATGACAGAAGTCCCATCAATTTCATTTCCAGAAGGGGCAGAAGCAATTACTTCAAAATTTTGATTTTCAAATGAATTATTAGCAGGAGTCCCATCAATTTCATTTTCAGAAGGAACAAGAGCAATGACTCCATAAATTTGATTTTCAAATGAATTACTGACAGGAGTCGCATCAATTTCCTTTTCAGGTGGAACAGGAGCAATGTTTAGATAAGATTGATTTTCAAAAGAATTATTAACACTTGTCTCATTAACTTGATTTTCAGGAGCACGATTTTCATTTTCAATAAGAGAAGTATTTTTCACATTTAAATCTGGAATGTTGAATATATAATATATTTCAGCATTTGTAGTAGAACAAGCATTGGAAACGCTTTCATCTGCGTAATATCCTACCAAGTTGGAACCAGAACAAGGATTTGGAACAGCCATTTCTTCTTTTAGGGGCTCTTTTTCAGATTCATGAACAGGCAACAAATAGGATCTCACAGCAGAAAAGTTCTTTAGGGAGAAATCGTCTTTATGGTTGTTCAGATTATTATCAGCTCTTTGAGAAGATTCCAGTTCCTCAGAATTCTTACTAGATTGGCTCTGAAATGTACTATGCAATGTTCTGGTTTCATTATTAAGCAGTCGTTGTCGAGTGTTCTTTGATGATCGCCTATACGGAGTCCTCTTCTGTTTCTTATGAAGGCCTCTAAAACTTGTGTCGAACAACGTGGATTTTATGCGGGAATTAAATTTTTTCTTCGGTTCCAAATTTAATCTCTCATTTCTGGATATTTTCAAATACTTTTTCTTTATTTCATTTGCAAATGAAGAAAAGTGTCGATGTGAAGAAGAAACTGAAAAACGCTGCTGCACATCATTTTCACAATTTCGAAAAGTGTCATTTGACATGGGGGTCACGTTTAAAGGTGCATCATCATTTAGTGAGCTATCGAATTTACGAACATCTTTTGTTGCAGCCAAAGAGTCATTACCATCACATGCGACTGAGAAATTTAAAAAATTGGATGAAGAATATGGCTTTTGAAATTTGTCTAAACATGTGCCCTTTTCTTTCAAAACATTTAAAAATAATTGTTTGCAATAGCTATTTTTGTTAAATAAGTTACACGAAAGGATATGACTAACCAGTTCTTGATGATCAAAACATATCCACGGAACAGAATTCAATAATGAATTAAAGTCCTGGCTTCTTGCTTCTGTTTCGATTTCAGTCCATCTGCAAATGAGCTTCACTAAAAAAATTTCAGGTAACAAATTTAACGAATCCTCTAAAAATGTTTTAATTTCATCGAAGGTCAATCGCAAGATTTCGTCACTTTCTAAAATATCAGTAATATTATCCACAATAAATGAGGAAATATTTTTCTTCAGAGAAGGTATATCACAAGTAATAGAAATTTCTTTTGAACGAAAGCAATTGTGTACAGTAATATTCTGATTTAAAAATTCTTCGCAAATCTTTTTAAGACTGTCAACTTTGAATGTACTGCTTAGTTTAACTAATTCAAAAACGTTATTTGAATTAACTGTTGCTACCCCAGTGTATAAAAAATCAAGAAATAGTTTTAAAATGTCTAAATCTTCACAAATCACTGTGAGACTGTTCTTTAATCTGAAGCTGTATTCAAAAAAAGTACTGCGAATGGCTAAAATGTTGCTGTGAACAGGAAATGCCACGCCCTTTGCGCAGATAAAAGAATCACAAAACTCTCCAGATTCACGCTGTTTCAGCAATTTTTGAATCACTGATGAAGAATGATTTTCATCAGAGAATCTCATTGGATTAGAACTGGTTGATGACATAAGTTCCATTTTGATAATACTGCAAAAATAAAAGTTCTTAAGAATCAAAGTTGAGTGATACAAAATTGAATAACATGAGATTTCTGAAATAAATATAAAAAATTAATATCTTTGCACAATCATAAACCAGAATCTCAAAGTAGGAATTCAGTTTCCGTAATCCTCATGAAAAGAAAACGTAGAAATTACTTGATAGTTTCAAGTTCGAGTTCATTTTTTTTCTTTTAGAACTGAAGAAAAGGAGAAAAAATCATTAAAAACAAAACGGTTTCTTTTGGTCTCTTCTGCGAATTCATCATTCTAACACGAATGAAACTAGAACGAACGATTTACTAGGAGTTCTAAAAACTGCAAACGATTTATTATGGAATGAAGTTGCGTAATCGAACCTTCTATGATTCATTGCTTAGATTAAAAAGAAAAAGTTCAGCGATATCTTTTCCATGATGAAAAAAAAAAGGATATCTTTAGTTTTAGTTATGATGATTCATACGATGTTTGAAAAGAAGAGTATAAAATAGGATCTAGTCAAAATAATCCCTTTTTACAAAACGTCTGATCCAGCTGCTTGATAAAAATAAATAACACTTTTCTCCGAACTTACTCTACTAAGTTTTTTTTCTTTTTGGCTTACATACTTTATTTATATTTGAAGTCCGACATATTAACCCTAACTGATATGACCATACGAAAGATATCGGCATTTCCACATATTCAATTTACCTGTTCTTAAATAGTTTAAAACATTCTCATTATATTATTATGCCTTATTTATTTTTAGTTATTCGGCATTGTTCAATTACGTACTATTATTTTTAATTGATATACATTTTTATTTATTTACTGATTTTTATTTATCAACTTAATTATTTTTATTTAAAAACTTGTTTCAAAGTAGAAATTATTTTGTCAGTATTACGAATTACTTTCAAAATACAAAGTTACGGAAAGTTCAATTAAAATTCTTTCTTGTTTTAATGTATATTAATTAGAAACGAAATAGATTTTGCTTTTTAGTTGAAATTATTCATATTATAAATATCAGAGTAATTAAGAGGGTGAAAGTAATTCATATTGAATACATATTTTCTGCTTATCCATGAGACAGAAATCCGTTAAAATTTAATTGAATTGCTTGTTTTAATTACGCAAAAATTTATTCGTGTTGTAATATTGTTCAGGTTTAGTTTTTTGAAGTAATTGAAATGAATGTGCAATTATTTTATCATATGCTGAAAATTTATATTTCTAGCAGAATTAAGCATGATATTATTTCAGTGGTATTTAATAATTTTTTAATATAATTCTCAAGATTAAGATTTCGGAAGATTCAAGATTTTCCTCGTGTTTCTACTATAATTCATCGTGTAAATTTAATAGTTTATTTTCTTAATTAGTTACCATTTTGGATCGCAAGCAGTTCAAAATTACTTATCAACATTTTGTAAAATTAACAAAATTATAGACTATTTTATGAATTTTATGTCATTGAAAAGATTAAAACTTTAAATTGTTATTTTTTTCGTAAAGTAGAATTGATTCTATGCTACATTTTAAATTTCTATAATATATATATATAAAAGATTAAAATGAATATATATATATATATAAAGATTAAAATGAAATCTGCTATACATATTTCAATGTATCTTGTCAGAACATAATATTTTTTGAACGGCCAAGAACCATATGCTCGTGCAAGTTAAATTATATTTTTATTCATTTTAATTGTTTCATTGATTTATTCACTTTAGTATTGAAAACCATCCAAAAAACTTTGTCTCGCTCTTATTGTTAAAAAAAATATCGCATTTCCCATTTATTCATTTCATATAATCACGTGCTCAAAATGACATTTTTCTAGGTTTTATTCGAAGTAGTCGTAAGATTATTTTTTGAATCAGAGCTTTTGTAAATGCAATGGCAACACGTTATTAGAAGCTGATTCTTTAAAAGACCCTTGTGCAGATAACAAATTTTTCATTTTTCACCTTCGGATTTTCATTGACGCCAAAAACTTCATCCTAAAAACATCTGACATGATAAAAATATAAAGGAAAAAAACCAGTTTTATATATTGTATTATGTGGTAATAAAAAAAATCGAAAAAGTACGCGTATTTAAAAAAAAATAACTAATCATTAAAAAAATTTTTTAAAAATTTTTTTAGAAATTTAGCAATCAATTAAATAAATTTTGTTGGTAATAGTAATCGAATATTAGCGAATATCGGCGGTTAGAGCACTGGTCTTGCAAACGAGGGGTCGTAAGTTCAATTCTCACAGGTGGCTCTATTTTTCTTCTTCTAATACAGTTTCTAATATACCTGAAAGTAATGTTTTCACTTGACGAATGAACGAGTTGTCGAAGCCATCATAGCTAGGAGGTTAGAGCATTGGTTATGTAAACCAGGGGTAGTGAGTTCAATTCTCACTGGTGGCTCTTTTTTTCTTTTTCTAATGCAGTTTCTGTATTACTTGAAAGCAATGTTTTCATTGGACGGATGAACAAGTTGTCGAAGCCACCATAGCTCAACGGTTAGAGCACTGGTCTTGTAAACCAGGGGTCGTGAGTTCAATTCTCACTAGTGGCTTTTTTTTTCTTTTTCTAATGCAGTTTCTGTATTACTTGAAAATAATGTTTTCACTGGACGGATGAACGATTAGTCAAAGCCACCATAGCTCAGCGGTTAGAGCACTGGTCTTGTAAACCAGGGGTCGTGAGTTCAATTCTCACTGGTGGCTATATTTTTTCTTTTTCTAATGCAGTTTCTATATTACTTGAAATTAATGTTTTTACTGAACGGATGAACGAGTTGTCGAAGCCACCATAGCTCAGTGGTTATTGCACTGGTCTTGTAAACCAGGGGTCGTGAGTTCAATTCTCATTGGTGGCTACTTTCTCTTTTTCTAATGCAGTTTCTGTATTACTTGAAAATAATGTTTTCACTGGACGGATGAACGAGTTGTCGAAGCCACCATAGCTCAGCGATTAGAGCACTGGTCTTGTAAACCAGGGGTCGTGAGTTCAATTCTCACTGATTGCTTTTTTTTTCTTTTTATAATGCAGTTTCTGTATTACTTGA
>JAOUZG010011128.1:0-10015 GCA_026289955.1 Argiope argentata | reverse complement strand
AAAAAAAATCTTGGTACAGCAGTTGTACCGCCCGTAAGCTAGAGGTTTTAAGTATAAAATAGTGATTAAAGCTTTACGTTAACATAAAATACTAGTGTATTAACAAGGATAACTGAAAAATTAACATCAATTTTATCATAAAATAAAATACTTTAAAGGAGATTATAATTAACAGTTCTGAAAACAAGGGGAAAAAAGCACTTAATTCAAAATCAATTGAAGAACTGAAATTCTTAGATATACAACCAGAAAATAAAGCAAGTGATAAAGTGCTAAAACAGAGACGCCTTTTTCATTCGAAAAAAAATCACTCAAATGGAAAAGAGTTTGTGCATGTATCAGATAAGTTAAGAATGTCTAGTTGAAGGCAGTTGAAATATTACCCCGCCGATGAATATCAAAATTCATTTGCTCTTTGATGATTGGCTTGTGATCTATTGAGAAAAAAAAACGTTTACATTTAGAAACAAATCTTTCCATTTTTATTTGCTGATGATAGTCGATGCCCCACTCACCTAGTTTTCCTACCGACGTCAAACATGAATTGACAATTTTTTGCTGACTTGAATAGCAAAAAAATATAATCAAATGAATTACACATTTTTCGAACTAAAGGATCTTATAATAAAACGATTAACACATGAAACTAAAAAATAATAGATCAAATAATTATACATTTATTAAAAGTATTTTAAAGCAGTAGTATTTCTTGCACATTATTTTTAAAAATCGGAGCATAATAGAATGTATAATTTTAATTTGCAAACGGTAATATAAGATTTCACAAGGAGCAAATATAGCTATAAAGTATATAAATATAGCAAATAAAATTGCACCTTTCACACGTTTAACATTGAAATGTAGTCGTGGAAGAATGGAATTTTATTTAAAATGCTACAGGACTATATTTTACTAAAAATCGATAGATAAAGTCAGAAGACTGTATAAGATGTTTGATTTCATAAGTTAAATATCTATTTTTTGACTCAGGCTATACAAAATATAATTCTACTGGACACTAACATATAGCTTCAATTGTAAATATTATGTATCCTCAATAAATTATACTTATTTGGACCCAAATAAAGACAAATTTTACTATCAAAAAGATTATTTATATTTTCATTTCAAGACAGATTTCCTTTTTGTGCAGTAACATTGTTTGAATTACCATCGAAAAATCTGAAAATATTGGTTTTATTAAAATTGCATCCAAAATTTTAAAAATTTGTACAATGAGGGTAAACAATTCGGAACAAATCTGCTTTGGCAATTATATTCTATCAGAATTTGCCGAATGCAAACACTATATAAAGTAGAGATAATCATTTGATAATTGATTTACACCATGGTAATATTCTAATTTTAGAATAAAGAAATGACTAATGGAACTACTGGAACATATAACGAAAATCGAAAGAATAAATTAGAAACACCTTCAATTTATAGATAAAGAGCCGCTGTGACCTGATGGTAAGGTCTCGGCTAATGAGTCGTAGGGTTTCCAGTTCGAGCCCCGATTCCACCGAAGAATCGTCGTGTAAGGGAGTCAAATGCAAGTTAAATATGTGATGGCCAAATGCCCTCGCAATGGTGTGCTGTGAACGGGGGGTACCAGCTCAGGAGTCACCCTCGTCATCTGATCGAAGTTCAAAATTATTAGGTTCGTCCCAAAATAGCCCCAGTATTGTTTTACAATGGGACGTTAATATAACTAAACTCCAAGTTATAGACCGAGATACAATTACATTCACGGATAAAAATTTATACAAAAGATAACATAAATTCAAATTTTCATTACTTCAAAGTTAATTATACGTAAGTAATATGCTGTACATCCCCTGCAATTCTGTTTTTCATGTCAAATTAAACCTTTTTAGAAACAGGACTGTTCAAGTAGCAGTCAATTCCTGATTATATAATGATATTAAATACAGGTAAAATATGACGAAGCGGTGAGTATTGCAAACAGCAGTAGAGTCGGTTACCCTCATCAGATGTTACCGATAGAAATAACTGATGTCAACTTGAGCTGACCTTCCAATAAAGTAAGATATTCCACTCACGCACAGGACAAATTAACCCTTTCAGTCGCAAGGAACCTCAATTACTGGCGCATGGAGTCACTGGTCGTAAATAAGCGGTACAGTGAAACGTTAAAAAATTAGAAATGAAATGAAATCGAAACTTTCTCCGATTTCTTTCTCTTCTGTGACAACATCAGATCTCAAATGACTCACGCGAACAAGAAAAATCTTTTGAAATTCAAGTCCAAAATCCAAATTTATTCTCCAACAAGTTCTTGTGAGCATAGAGGGGGCAATAATTTCAGTTGAAGGGTGCAGGTTTAATGGATTAAAGCAATTTTACGATTTTAGTACACAAATGCCAAACCCTTTTCTCAAGTTTCGGTTCATAATATTGAAATATTTTTTGTCTTTTTTGATAGTAGAATGCATTTAAAATATGAATACGCATGCTGAAATTGAATACATATGAATGTACGTCACATTTAAATACATATAGAAAATAATACATGAATATACTTACAAAGGAATACACAAATTGAAAACTAATGAAATATGCACAAAAGGAATAGTGAAATATGAAACAATTATATATCATAGAAATATAAAATTAAACTTTGGTCACGAAAGAAACTTTGTAATTCATTTTGAATACAAATGAATCTTCCCAAAAAAATCAATTTCTCAATTAATTTAGCAAAAGAAAACTTTTTTTTGTATATTTTACAGTCTCAGAATTTCAGCTCAGAATGACAACTGAAAGAATACAGTCAACATTTAATAACCTGATATAATTAATTTGCGTTTATCTTGTTTTATAATTAAAATTTAAATAGTATGAAGCATTTTAAATAAAATTTCATTATTAAATGAAGAAAACAATGTATACATTTTGAACCTCTTTCCAAAAAATGATTTGGACCAAGATTTGTATCTTCTTCAATATCGACAACAAAACTCGTTTTTCTAGCACGATTTGTAATGGCAGAAAAAAATTAATATTTAGTTCTTTACACCACATTTTCAGATTATCAAATTTTGTGCAAACTTCTTTCACATGAAGTCTGTCTCTCTGGCTATCCGAATACAAATGGTTATAAAACGTAAGATAAAATGAGGTGTGCATATTTGCCATCTAAAAAATAGATCCATATCAAATTTTGAATTTCAAAGGATTTATCAAATGATGGAACGTCTATTGGTCCGTACTTTTTAAATCAAATACTCCAAACTGTCTGCCAAATATACAAAACGACTGTCTGTCGGAATCCAAGCGCACTAAACATGAAACATAATTAATCAGATAATTGAAATTTGAAATGTGAATTTGTCAATAAAATTATAGTTCCATGCAAAATTTTAATTTCAGTTGGTAAGATAAAAAAGATTACACAGTACATATTAGGTTTTCTTTACGATATTAAGAAATAAAAACCCCACACGGACATGATAATGAAAATAAAAATCTGAGGTTTTTATAACCTCGTCCTAGGTACATATTCTTTTTCGGGGGTGCATTTCCACTCAAAATGTTTTAAATTTAAATGTTAAAATTAAAATATCTAATTTTATTAGTTGCAAAGCTTTTGTTATGGTTCATTTTGTTTGCGCATCAAAATTTAGAGCAAATATTTTTTTAAATAATATTTTCCAATTAAATTTACTTCTATTGAGATCTATCTCATGAAGCACATTTCTTATTGTTGATGAACCAAATTTTATTCTTAATTCTTTTTCAATAATAATAAATAACTTGCACTAAGGAACGGATTTACTTTTAATTTTCTGATTAACTGTCGCTTATTTGCTTCTTTGGAAATTTTATTGGTGGTTGTCTTAGGCTTCATTTCCACATTATTATTGGTTTTGAATTGGTTTATTATATGATGAACCATTAAATGACTTCTGTGGAGAGTTTGTGATATTTATGGCTCACACTTTGTGTCTTCAGCATGCTTGAGAACCAATTTTCTTAACTCAATGCTCGTTTGGCTTCTTTATCGTGATATTTTAATTAAATCAATAATTAATTTCGCAATAAATAAAAATAATACACTACAAAAATTCCCCAGGTCAATTATAACTTTAACCATAAAATTGGTAATAATTTTTAACAAACATTGCAAATATTTGTTGCTTGATTATGAGATGATCGAGTTTGGTTTGCAGACTCTTTTTCACAAATTTTTCATTTATGTCTAAATATTTAATTATATTTTATAAATTGACGCTATTTGTTTTTATTTTTAGCTGTACAATAAATCAACTGTTAAAAAAACTTTTTGCATTTTTTATAATTTGCTTTAGTTAAACTGTTTTCACAGAACAAGTTTTTTTTTCCTGTAATACCCAAGTTCAGCTTGTAGCTAACGCATGGTAAAAATTACCAAGGGTAATTGACTGTTTGCTGCTCATTTTTCTATCCGTAGTGTTTATTCTGTGATATCACATAATTTTAAATCCCTCGAAATCAAAGAATAAATTATAGAAATTACAATTTTTACACCGAAAACGATTTTCATCAAAAGTATCCTTAAAAAATACAACACACATGGTAATGTATTCTAATTATAGAAAGTTAGCTGCATTTAATCCCTTCCTTGAGTGTTGCTAATTAAGAACAAAAAACATTCTGAAAGAGCGCGAAAGATTAGGATTGATAGGCAGGTGAAAACGAATCGCCTCTTATTATTTATTTTTATAATTTTTCATCTGCCACTGCCATGAAAGTTTCCCGCGTCGAATTTTTGAGAGCATCTGAAATAATTATGATAATTGAATAGATTTCCCGCCACTTGTCTATCTCCTTTGGTCACGTGCTGAATTCAGTAAGTCATCACAACTGGAGAGTGCAAATGTACAGAATTTATACAAGTTCGCTTTAGATTTTTTTTTCAAGGAAATCTCTGACGAATTTATCTTCACTTTAAGATTTGGTTTAGTTACTTATTTTTAATTAGTTTAAAGCATTTTGGTTCGCAATTTCATTAATTAAAAGAAAGGAATAAATTAGTTGATTCAACTTTATTAGTTTATTCAACGGATGCATTAATTTATATAAATGAATAGATGAATTAGTTTATTTCAACTTAACGATATTCATTATTTGATACTATGCTTGATTCTCTGACTTTTTAAATCGAAATTAAAAATTGTTTTGTATTATATAAACTTGTATAATCATGATTTTTAAAGGTTTAATTAAAAGTGGAATATTTTTCATGAAAAACTGTTCCAGATGAAAATTAAAAATCGCTCTTTTCATTTTAATAATACTACGTTATATAAAAATTCTTATTCTAATTTTTTTTTAACTTTTACATTTGGCATGTAAATAAACTATAATCAGTTCTTTTAGAAATGCCAAATTTTATCAAGATATAAGGAAAATATTCTTTAGGCGTTTCCTTTTTTTTATCAGCAATAAAAATTGCTGTAAATTACTGGATCTGCTAAAAATTGCATTATGGTGTTTAAATCATTTTTTAGTGTTTTAAAATTGTGTATCACTTAATTATTTTTCGTTAAAGTATGAAATCCTTTATAATTTTGTTTTAACTCTTTGCACTACGAAAAATAATTAGATGTAAAATCATTCACCTAATGCAAAGATTTGTTTATTGCTATGAAAAATAAATATACATAATTCTTTTAAGTAGAATTTCTTTGAAAAATTAATCTAGATCTTTTAACCATTATGTATGCGTTTTTAGCAATTAAATTTGAAAAATTAATAAATATAAATGTCAAAATGATGCACAATCTTGAATAGTCAGTCAGAGCATCATCGGAGTGCAAAGAGTTAATTCTATCTAACAGTTTACAACAACGTTTGCTTTGCAGTTAGATCGCCATTTGGGCTAATCCAGGATTTTATTCAATTGTTCAATTTTTACTTTTAAAATTAATTTTTATCAATTTAAAATTAATTTTTTGTAAAATATGTCGAATTTTAATTCTTTCAGTTAATATGAAGCTATGGTCTGTCTCGGAAAAAAAAGAAAATGTCTATAAAGTGGCATTTAAATAATTAGCATTTAAAGCAAATTATTTTAAGAATTAAAGATAGTGCATATTTCCAAATTGAACCAATGTAATATTTCAAAATTAAACTTTTGGTTCTCATAACTACTACATTAAGCATTAAGTGCAACAATTTATTATATTAAGTGCAACATTCTGAATTATTTTTTTCTCTTATAATAAGGAAATAACATTGAAACATTCAACTACTGTTATGCTTGAAAGTTTCAACGATAACTTATCAAATATGTCATATTAACCTGTTAGCTGGGTACGACGAAATATTTCAACGTAAAACGAATTGAATATAAGTTAATTACTCGATTAACAGATAAATATTTATGAATCCTGATGGTTGAGAACTTAGTTTGAAAGTTTTGAAAACGAATTTAATGGCATAGAAATATTAACTTCCATTCTATTTGATTTTCGTGATTAAAGATGTATTATATTTATGAAATAGTTTTACGTAGTGTAAAAAAATACAGGTAAACATAGTCTGAATTAAAGGGAAGCATTTCAGTGATTGAAATGTAGTTTTTGATGATTCATTTAGAATATTTTTCAGAATTAAATCTGATAACTTTTTGCATGCTCTCTACCTTAAGTCAGTTTATTTTGAATTATCTCGGCATTCGATAAAGCTTCCATTCGCGTTACTGTAATCGCCTGATTTTGTTCACTTACATTCGCTTCCTCAGCATGCAGAATTTTTCTGGAAATTTTTTGAATAGGTACTAACTGCTTTTAAAATTTTACTCAAAGTTGAAAATTTTTTTTAAAAAATCAAAGTCCGGAGGGGAAATAATAAGTTGCGTAAATCAATGTTTTAGAAAATGCTGTTATTGTGTGGAATACTAAAGTGAATCAAGTCAAATATGAAAATGTTTTTTCTGTTTTTATGGATTTCCTAAGAAAAGGATAAATTTTCAGGTCAGTCCCTATAAGACCTGCTTTTAATTTTAGAATCTGTAATGTGTCGTACTTACCAAAAAAAAAAACCAACGTTACAGTCTAAGAATTCAGATCATTCCATCTCTGTTAATAGAAAAACCATCGTAAGTAATAGAAAAATCTATGCATCATCAATATAATATATCGATTCTACATTTATGGATTTGTACTATATTTTTCTGATAGAGATGTGACTGAAAAACTAGAGCAGAGTGTCTCATTTTACTTTAAAGAAAAATTTCCGTTTTTAGCATTATATAGGCGATTTATGAAAAGATTTCTAACATTAACTCATAATTTAAAAAATCCTTTTAAAATAATTCAATAACAATCTATCGAAAAATTTTTTTTATTCTAACGAACTAATAAAATACATTAAATAGTGCTAACAGAATAAATATTATTTGGGTTTATTATTTATAGCTGAAAACGGATCTAAAAATTTTCTAAAGTTGAAATAGTTTTTTCAAAACATTTAAACAAAATTTTATAATTAAAAGTAAATTCTCGTTACGTTAAATATGAATCAAATAATTTTTTAAAAAAAGGTCTTTCATGTTAATATCCGTTAAACGAAATATTGTGATAAAAATAATTGTTTGTGGAGGGCGGAGTTTCCAAATAGCTAAATTATTGACAATCTATGTATCTATGTATATTAATAAAAATGCAACTCGAAATGCGTTGCTAAGCGCAAAACTGGAGAACGGCTAGACCGATTCGGCTAATTTTTTAAAAATATTTTCGTTAAGGCACGAGGATGGTTCTTATAGAGAAAAAAAATTAAAAAACTGCAAGGAAAATAGTTAAAATGACACTTTTCTTACTTTCCCGCCAAAAATCTTCATTTCCGTCCCCCACACCAACTGAATGAGATAGCAGGAAGTAATAATTTATGATTTGTTTAGAAAGAAATACGCGGAGTCAGTTTTTCATTTATAGATAACAGGATGTTGAAAAAAGAAAGAAAATAGTTTCTTTTATTATTAGTCTGTATGGATATTTAATTTATGCCTGCTCAAAATAAAGTCTGGACAGGGAAGAAAAAAAGAATAACAAAGGGAAAAAAGGGTTTGTAGAAAGAAAAGTAGTGAAGAAAAAAAAGAAAAGGGTGTGTGTCACCATTATTTCCTTAGTGCGCGGCATTTTCTTAGCAGTTTTTGAACTTTCGCATCTCTTGAAAACTAATTGTGTCTTTATTTGTTTAGTGTGTTTACATTTATTAAAATTTGAATCTCATTATTCTATAAAAACGTAGAATTTCAGACCTTTTCCTCCACCATTTAAGAGAAATATCAATTCCGGGACAATCTTTGCACGGATAGAAAGAGAAAGATGAGTAGTACAATGGACAGAACATCTGAAGAAAATAATAATAAATAATACTATAAATGAATTATATGATAATCAAAATTTGTTTGGTTTAAAAATATTTTGTTGAAAAACCTATTATAAGACACAACTGGATAAAATATTATGTGGAAATTTCAGCGAGCATTAATACTGGCGAACCGAGTGGTCGCCAAAGGCGGCTACTATTTAAATAAACTATTAGTTTTAACTCAAAATTAAAAGAATATAATTTTTATCTATTGAAAATTTTTATTGAATACTAGCCGCCTTTGGCGACCAGTCGGTTAGCCAGCATTAATTCCGGCTAAAAGGTTCAATTAATTCTTTTTATATAACTTTGCATAATTATAGATTTTCTAGAAAAATATTTTTAAGCTTCAATTTCGATAGTCATATAATTAACTTATACTATTATGTACGCCTCAAGCAGTCCTGATCTTTGATTTCTGCATCTCTCTCTGATTTTCTATCGGCACCCGTAAAACTCAGTTTTAAATTAAAGTGGAAGTGATGAAACTGCAATTAATATAAAGACTTTTTTTTACTCGATCCAAGCATGACTTTAAATAAAACTGAGAACTGAAAACAGAGTAGTCCGGTTTTGAAGTTTTATATTCAATACAGAAACTGAAATATTATAAATTTTCATAATTTATAATTTTTCATGATTTATAATATCCCAAAATGGATTATTTAGCAAATATTTAATAGATTCAATGAAAAATTCAGTTTTTAACTTTATTTTTAATGCTCTCAACAATAATATTTTTTGGTGGGAGGAGGCTTAAATATACTTCAAAAAATTATGGTTTAAATTTAAAGACAGTCCTTTGGTCTTATAGATTCATATTCAGTCAAATATTATTTTATATATATATTTCAACTTCTAAATAAATAAATAAACGTTTATATTTTCTGCTATCAAATCTGTCCGATTTATTTAGCTCTGGATATTGCAAGATTAGAACAAACAACATTTTCATAAAATAGGCCAATTACTCTTGAGGAACCCTTATTGACTTCATTGTGATGATCGATAAAGTGATCTAAAATCGCCTGTTTTTATAGAATAGTGATATTGAATTTTCATTAATCGGTCAACTTTGATGATTGATTTAGGATCACTTTTTTATTTAAGGTCGCTAGAATATTTTATTAAATATGATTCATAGAGCAAATGATACAAGTAAAAATTTAAAAGTCGTAATTCATCAGCATTTTTTACCTCAATTTACTAAGAACATAATTACACATTTCACTTAGACTATTTGTTAAGAGATGTGAGTATATTATAAAAGGTTTACAAATTTTCTGTTGGGCTCCGATTATAGAAGATATCTTTTAGACATTAAGCCATATTTGCCTTAAATAAAACTGTTTAATTGAATTAGTAATATATATTTTGTAGAATATCATAGAAAACGTTTCCTTGTATTTAATATTTAAAAATATCATGTTATTTGTTTCATTTCATGCAGACACATGATGAAAAAAATTACACTATTATTTGTTTAATTTGGAATGATAATTGATTTATTTTTTATGATGTGTGAACATGATACTGTTTTGGTCAGAAGGTTTTGATGTTTCCGAAATATACGTACATACGTAAGATATTTTTACCTGCTTTTACCAGTATTGCATTAAATAATATGTCA
>JAOUZG010011127.1:0-10556 GCA_026289955.1 Argiope argentata | reverse complement strand
AAATATGTTAATTTTTAGCATTCTGAAATTATTCTGGTGGTGATATTGTCATGGTACATGCTTTAATTGTATATTTTGATTTTGATTTATCAAATTCAAGTTTTGCAATATCTGATTTTATTATTATTATTAGGCTCTTGGTCGGGGATATCAGGAACAGAGATTTCATCTGGATTATCACCCAGGAAGTCATCTCAACGTGTAGCTTTTGAGATAGTGTCAGCTAAAACTAACAGTGATTCTAAAAAGAAATTTGTTGTGAGTCAACTGATATTTTTATATCACTTCTAAGATAAGATTTGAGATAAAATCTTTAATAGTTAAAAGTATTAATTAATTTTTTATTAGTGGAAAAATTTATGAAAATGTAATCTGATGTATTAATTTTAAACTATGATTTTTTTTTGTTTCTTTTGATTTTCTCTTTTTTGTTATAAAGACATTATATATCTGAAAGATGCATGCAATTAAAATCTTTCATTAATTTAATAATACAAGGATGTCAACTACTATCAGTTGATAATATTATTTAATAATTACTATCAATTGTCTGAATGTCTTATATAATTATTATAATTCATAATTTTAAGAATATTAATATAATATTATTAAGGTATTAACCATATCAATCAATAGTATTATTTCATAATAATACCATGCTTTAATAGAATTTTAACACCACAAAAAGTTTTTGTTCTAAAAAGATTCAAAAATTTAAAAGAATTCATTAAAAAATTACATTGGATATATAAAAAATTCTTCAAAAGTATGTTCTATTCTATTCTTTTTAGTGCAAAATAGAATAACTTAATTTTCTAGATTTTTGAAATGTTATTTTATAACCTCAGATATTACAATGCAAATGATTCATTCCTTTAAAATTTCTCTATAAATTGAGAAACTTCAATTAATCTGCATAGATAAATACTGAATCGAATTTATTAATTTTAAAAATAATTGTATTGTTTATCTTGTTATTAAAATAAAATGTTTGATAAATGTCTAACATCAAAAAGTAACAAAGATGGGTGTGTCCTTGTTTTTAATATTTTTATTATAAAAGACATTATTAAGAAGATAAAGCATGTATTGACAATTTGCTTTTTTTTTTTAAGTTGTGACTTTCAAGTTACAGGAAGAAGTTTTCATTTTTGCTTTAGAAAGGATAAAAAATATTTTTATAATTTTGCATTCTCACTTTATTTTTAGAGTATAAAAATTCTTGCTAGGATTCAAAATGTGTAATGTGTATACAAATGTGTAGTGTGTTTTTTAAGTGTTAAAAGAAACTCTTTATGGAATTTTTAATAATTTCTCTCTCTCTCTCTCTCTCTGTGTGTGTATATATATATATATATATATATATATATATATATAGTATAAAATAATGATAGCCCATTTTGAACATGAATAATTGAACTACATTTAAAAATGAACATGTGCTCCTTTAAAAAAAAAAAAAAAAATCCCATTAAAAAAATCCTGCAGGAGAAAACTAATTAATATTTTCAATAAAACCATCCTTTCTATTATTAATTTAGCAGAGTCTGAAAAGAAAATTAGCCGAGACCCATTACATTGTCTCAATAAAAATGAAGTGTAATGTTCAACTTTTACAAAAATATTTAATTTTTACTCCTGATTTTTTTAGTTGTTTATCTCTTCTTACATAAATTACAAAGTTTTTAAACCAGAAGAAGAAATGGGTGGTTGTAGTGCTGTTGCATGATTGTGATAATTTAGGATTTTAAAAAAGTTGTCGTAATTTTTAAAAAATGTTTGTTTAAGCAAAACAACATTAGTTGACATACAGTGTGGTCTGGTACTATCTTGCTCTAACCATGGTGTGTGATTAAGAGTTCTACAAAGTATTATATAATGCCACAAATTCTTCTAAAATGTCAAAACATTGTGTGGCAGTTATTGCTATTGTAAAAATAGCCTGTAGACATGAAGGTTAAGACTGACCAAATGCAAGTTTTTTCACCTCTAAAATTGCCAATTTTGTTTATTTATGAAATCATGTATGAAAAAGCGTACTTCATTTAAAAACCAAGTAGTTTTCACATTTATCACCTGCCATCAGTTATTAAAAATAAATCATTCAAGAACATCTCTCATTGATTTGTAGCACTAACAAGCAGAGATGATTAATTTCTTGATTAAAAATTGTTGTAATATTAAGTGAAGGAGGGGGTTGTAATCCATACAAACAGTATTTCAGAGAGTTGATTGAGGTCATGTTTGGATCTACCCAAAGTAAAATTGCATATTGCACATAGTTACTCACTCTTGTCGGTGACTGCTTAACGTGATTACTCTATATGTTTAGGGGGATAGTAATTCACTCATCTAATCATATATTCTAATCTTACACAGCTTTTATTATTTCCTTTGCTAGTACTTTCATTAGACTGAACTTAGATTGGAAGCTGCACTTGATTTGTGCTGCACCAAGATGACTGTGAAATTCTTACATTAGAAATATTTACTCTTTGAAGCTGTACAGTATTTTTTGCATGACAAACTTGCAATATCAGAGTAATAAGTGTTGATATTCTTCACTAAATATATAATATGGCCTAAACTGACAGAAAAGAATAATTATCTATTCTATTACAAACATTTTTTTTTCACCCTATACTTGCTTAAGAATTACCAGTTGAATAAGAGTTTATGTTTTTCTCCTGTTCCTAAAGAAGATTATCAATCTCTTAATGAGTAATTTTCAACTAATTTAAACATTATATGCCTTTTGAAACTTATTATTCTTCTGATACAAATGCAAGAAGCAGTGCATTTCAATCTTTGACCATACTTTTATTATTTGCTTATAAAGTAGGTCAGTCATTTTATATGAAATGATTTGTGGTGAAAGGAGCCTTAGTTCAAAAGGGGGAAAAGGATAATATACTAAAGTGTTTATAAATTTCTTAAAATTATCAACAATCATTAGTTTGTACATTAAAATCTTTGTTGAAATGAAAACTAAAGCTATTGTTATCAGAGGAGAAAATACTAGCTCTTTTTAGTATTTATTGATGTTAATATGAATTTAATACTTTTCTGTGATTTCAAGTAATGTTTACCATAAATTTTTTTCAGAGCTACACTGTATTGATAAAAAGATCACCCGGATTGGAAACCCAACCTGGTGTGCTGGAACGACGCTACTCTGATTTCTTGAGCTTATATCAGACTCTGAAAAAATTATATCCAATGCTTTTAAACAGCTTTCCTTTTCCTAAGAAAGCTATTCTGGGGAACTTCACTGCTGACATAATTGCTGAACGAAGTGTTGCTTTCCAACATTTCTTAGCCTACGCCTATTCTGTCAAAGAACTGAGGCAGTCAGCCGAGCTTGCTGAGTTTTTATACAATAGAGAGATACAAGAAGCCCATGCCATGATGAAGCTTGCGCAGTTTGAAGACTCTGCAGTTTTGCTGGAAAATGTATATTTCATACAGGAAAAAATATTAGATGAAGGCCACTTTTCAACCTATTACACCCTGTGTGTTCTTGTTGCTTGTTTGAATGCTGTGGACAATGTTGCTGAAGCCCAAAAGTATGCAGAAATAGCTTTGTCTTTTGCTGCTGAACATGAAAAGAATGTGCTTACAGCACCTTTGTTGGTGTTAGCTGTAAGATTGTGGTGGGCTGTTGGTAAAGATAAAAAAATTTTAGAAAGACGATTACAAGAACTTAAACAGTCAGGTACTAATATAGATAAGCAACCTACACTGCTAGAGCTAGTTTTGCATCGTGAGTGCCCCCTAAAACCAATTTGAAATTAACTTTAAAACCAAAGTTATTGGGAAAATAAGAATGTTAATAGATTAGAAGAGTTAGAATCTTTATTCTGAGATACTCTGATACAAAGTATTAAACTCTGTTGATTCTCACTTGTTGGTATGCTGTATATTGCTGTCTACATCCAATTTTATGTGAATAATTTTTAAATTAATATATGTTATTGAAGATCTGATATATATGGAGAGTATATCCATTATTTTATTTTATACATACACATATGTATTTATTATTTATTTAAAAATATTGACTTGGTGATTCATTTTTATCATTTTACTTTTATATGTATATCAATTCTTTGAAATTAAAGGATTCTAAATTGTGGCTTTAGACAAAAATAATATATTTTAATTTTTTAAAGATAAGACTTTGAAGGTTTAAATAATATTTATTTATTTATTATTAATTTTTTATTTTAATAACTGTGCAACATATAGTATATGAAATTTTTTGAGCAATAATTAGGTTGTTTTCATTGTAAATTTTTAGTAGAAGAAACCATTTCTGTGGCTGATAGTTTACATAGCTTCATGAAATTTATTATTATATATTGCATAAAATAGCAAGCATAATATAGGATGTATGAACAATATATAGAATGTTTAGCCTTTGGTAACAAAATATAAAATAAATTTTATATTTATGGCATTCTATACACTGTGAAACGACAAACTAACCAATTATGCAATTATCTCACTGAAAATGTTCTTAATATCTTACAGCAAGGCATGAACTTTTGATGTTTGCTTCTAGTGGAGAATTCACCAGCTCATACTGAAAAGGTGCTTTGAATTTCTTCCAAATACATAGTATATCTTTGTTATACTTTCTTTTAATATTATATATATATATATATATATCATTTCCTACTTAATGCTTAAGTTTTCTATACATGGCCTTAAAACAGTGTATATCATATATAAAATTATTTATATTTTGTCCAAAAATGTCAATCATTCTATATATTGCTTAGATGTTTTATGTTATGACTGCTTTTCATTCATTATATATAAATGTTTATATAAAATGAGGGGAGGATAACTTTTTTTTAAATCGCAAATTGCTATTGAAAAGGAAAAAACTAATTATATTTTGCTTTTCAAATGAATCTATAAGATTTTTAGTTTTGCACTGGTTACTTGTAAAGTACACAAATGTTAAAGTAATTTATTTTCTAATTTCAAATATTGTATCTCTATTACAAAAGATGCCTTTTTTATTAATTAAAAATTATATTAAACTTATTACCATTTGTATTGATACAATATCCTTTTTTTAATTTCATATCAGTACTTGTAAATATATTAATTTTGCTTTAATTATTTATTTATTTATGTTGTTAAGTTTATTTTTTATAATTTTCTGAAAATTTGTTTTAAAACTAATTTTAGGTTGTGATATAAGTATCTTTAGAAAATTTGTTGTTTTCTGTACAAAAGTATATAAAATTTAAAAGAAGGCCCAATCCCTCCCCTTTCTATCATAGATTTTAAAAATGCTTTTTTTTTAAAAAATTTTGAAATGTAGAGCTTATGCAGAAATAAGAATTATTGCAGACAATCAATTATATTTTCCTTAGAATTCTTATGTGCCATTCATTTATAATTTTATGCTTAATGGAAGAAAGTATATAAAAGCTCATAACTATAAAAAAAATTCAGTTTGCTATAAAATTATTTATTTAATTAAAAAAAAACTTAATTTTTATCCTTTTGCTTAAGCAGTGAAATTTCCCAACTTATCATTTTTTAGAGTGTGTGTTTGAACTGGATCAGAAAATAAAACATTTTAGAATAAAATATGAGAAATTTTATGATGAAAAAGAAGCAAATTAAGATTTAAATTGAGATATCATTACATATATTGTCTCTGTAAGAATAATTTATACTGAAAACATGGAATGTTTTAGAAATGATGTAAAAAATGCAGTTTGCATAATGCAGAGAAAGAAAAAAAAATGTTTATTAACCAAGTTAAATTTTTCAGATCTAATTTTGTAACTTGAAAAAAGTGGTGAGATTTTATATGTTTAGAATATTTACTTTCTAAATGATCTTAGTATCTTATGTTAATCACAGTATGTCAGTCAAAAATAGGGCAGGTACTTATTTCTTTAAGTAATACAATTAGATTTATACTTTTACATAATTTCTTTTTAAAAAAGCACAATTATATGAAAATATAACTTATTCTGAAGAAATTGATAGTAAAATGTTAATTTAAATAGCTCCCATACTGATAAGATGCCACTAAGTATAACTACAAACTTCCATGCTTCTAATTTCAAAAGTTATTGAGATGATAATAGTAAGTATATTAAAATAAAGCACTTTTTCCTTCTTAGGATGTATTTGAACAAATCTTTCCTTTTATATTACACATATCACAATGGGTTATTAAATAAATATTCAAATGTTGCCCTTATTATGTCATTAGTTGATCAACAAATTTTTGAAGAAGGCATATTAAATGCAGAATATAAATAACTTCAAAAAAATTTAAGTGTCAATTCAGGTAATCTACAATAGAATTCAGCTAGTCCTTGTAAGTCAATTCACCTGTCAGAGAATCTCATATTCAGCCATCATTTTACAGCTGTTGTGTAGTAATGAATTCCATGTAATAGCAATTCCATGCATGGATAAATTATAAAGGCAATTTATTAATTACTTCAGATAAAATGCTATTGAAAACTAACTGAATACGAGTCACCATTCAGCCTACTCTTGTGCCAATCAAAGAGTTTCCAAAAATGCACACCACTCATTTATAGAAAATTGTTATTGACAGAAGGACTTTTCATATAAAGAATGGATATTTTATTATTCCAAATGTAGTTCTTTTGAGATTGATACTTCCATTTTCGATTGAAATAAAATTTGTCTATTATTTATCTGGAATAAAATGGACTTGATTCTGCTAAAAATTAAGTCCAGTTTCAAAATTAGGTATCAATCATAATCTAATTGTAGCTGGCCATGAATGGTGTTTAAAATGTCAGTTATCATGTTGAAGTATTCTCTGTACTGCCATTTTTAAAATGTTGAGTTTGAATTGGCCCTTCATTTATTGGCATGGTAGGAAAAGAAAATCAAAATGAATATTTATGTACTAGCATAAGAGCCCACCTTGACAGGGAAAATAGATATTGTAACTATTATTAAAAATTATAAATACTCAGAGGGATACTGGAAATTTGGAACTTAACATATTTATTCTTCTTCAGCTAACCAATATTATCTCTTCTAATAATGAAGTTAAAAGTTCATATGTGTCTGTATTGGCATTCTGCAGATTAAACTGTTTGATCCATTGCTACTAAACTTGGCATGTATATACTTAGTGAGTAGAAATATACATCTTGGAGCAATTAAAAAAATTTAATTGCAGAACGTATTTCAGAGCAATTAAAAAAATTGTCTTTTCAGTGAGATTGTTTCCTTTTTTTAAAATACATTTTATAATAATCTATTTTTGTCATTCTAGTGAAACTTAAAACATTTGCATTATTGATACTAATAAAACATTCCGGAGTTTTATTCAAGATATGAAGGTACGGCTTATTTTTCCATGTTGAGTAAATAGCAGTGCAAGACATTCATTTAATAAATTCTTTGATATTTTGTTATATTTAAAATTGTGAAATTTTTTCTTAGTGTATTTATTTTTTAACACTACTGTCCTTTTATAATATAATTGATTATAGAAAGCACAATGAACAAAACATAATAAGGCTTTTGAAATAGTGTAGATTATATAGTTGTCAAGATTTGAACTGTTTAGCAAACATTAATTTTGGTGGATCAGTTGGTTGCCAAATATGACTAGTGATTATGTTCACTAGCTGAATGCATCATTCTTAAAGAAAACCTAATATCATGAAAACAATTGGCTTTATTTTCTTACTCAGTGTTACACCGTTTCTCTGAGGTATCTTAAATGCTCAATTTCTGTTTCCTTTTAAAAGTTGAAGATGAATAGCAGTTACTTGTTTTGTGAACTTTATTAGGATATTATATTAAATATTAGTCTTTTTTTCATTATATTGAATAAATTCCAAAATTCTCCATTTAAATTTGTAATAAGCTTTTCCAAGTTTGTTTGTTTAGACAGGAGTATGGAACTTGGTGTATACAAGAATGTTAGAGAAATATTTTAGTAATTGGCACTTTTACATGAAGGCAAAAATATAAAAACTTAATTTTTACTATCAACTTCTTCAGAATTCATAAGGTTTTCATACAATTGTCTACCTCATTTAATGAATATTGTAGTTGAAAGTATGTGGCTGGATAAAACATTAAAGAAAATGAATACTTGCTCTACTTCTTAGGGATATAGAATATATGTATAATTTTACATTAAATATTTTTGAAATTACATGTAGAGGCACCATTTCTGCAAGTTTCCTTCAGTGTTGGAAGAGTACAGTTTTCTGCGAAAGTTTATGAAAAAAGCTAATGTTGCTGGAAAGTATCTTTTGTTTTATTTTCAATCTTGTGAGGCTGATTATTTATTGTATGATTTCTCTAAGATATCTACAATGTGTTAATCATATATTTAAAGATGATTTAGACATTGCCTGTTTTTAAGTGTGATTTCTTTTGTAAGATGTAAAATAATCCACGATGCTAATTTATGGGATAAAAATTGGGAACAGTTTTATTATTGAATTAAATATTGCTAGCTGTGATAATGTAGAGATCATGTAATATTTACATGTATTTACGAAAATTTTGTTTGTTGTTCTCTCTTTAACATATCTATAAGCAATTGTAAAATACTTTCATGTAAAGATTATTATATATATTCAATTTAAGATTGAATCTCATTATTGATTGATTGTTATTTATAACAAGTAGAAGTTAGCTAGATTTTTAGGCTACACCACTTTCTTTACTTAAAGATAACTTCTGCAGCTAAGAAATGAAGCACAGAATTTTTTTTCCTTGTAGGATCTGAAATATATTTATCTACTATAATGTATAGAGTTAGAATTGTGTAAATACAGCTCACATTTTACTGAATGATTACACAGAATAATATGAATCTAGACATTGTTTTAGTTTTATTAAAATAACATTTTTTCCCCTTCATTTTGTGAAAATTTTCACCACTTCTTTTCTTGCACATGTCATTTTCAAGAATAAAAATTTAAAAATAAGGTACCATATATTTAGAATATTCCTTTTATTGATTAACAAATGTAAAATTAAGGGTACCTCTTGGAAACACCATTTCCTGCTAAAAAGAATAAACAAAAAAGTTTATTTATTGCTTAGTTTTTCCAGTATTGAAATAATAGTGTAATATTTCATTCATATCATTTCATTTTCTATACATATAAAATTTGAATTGAAAATAGGTACTAACAAAGTTGAATATGAAAGATATTTATTTTGCTTTCAAATTCACTGGTTGTTTATTCAAGTACTACAAATATATAGAGAAATTACTTTTGTATTAATGTGTAATGAATATGTTACAAAATCTTTTAGCTTCATTTTGTTGATGCATATGTAAGACAAGATTGATTTTATAATAAATATTTTTTAGAACTAATACATATCCATTTATAATAAAAACTTAAATAAAAAGAAATACCTTTTTTGGTAGTTTATTAACAATTTATGTACATGTGTATATACTAAAAGAAATACAGTGGAATATAGCTCCATGTTGAATAACATTTATGAAGTTAACCTGAATCAGGGTCATGAATTTAATTTATAAATTAAGTTCATGATGTTTTGACTTTTATTATAAAACTTTAATAAAGATAGGTAGTTGCTTTTTTATTTACAAAGCTTTTTAATAATTTAGAGCTCTTATATATCCATACTGTTGATTCAAACAGCTATACAAATCCACTTTTCTTATATACAAATCTGAAAAGAAATATATATATTGTAATATTTCTTCCTTGTGGAAAAGAATCATTATTACTACATACTATTTCAATTATATACTTATATATATTCATGACTTTTCGGACAACAATTCATATCATATATATTTAATCTAGAATGGTTGAATATTGAACTTAAATATTTATTTCTATGTTTAATGCTTATCTAATATATTTTACAGAAAATTTCCATTCTTAACATCATGCTTAGAACAGAAGGAAAAAAAATTAAGTATTTTACTTGAGATACATAACTAGCAAAAGTTATCTCTAATAGTTATTCATGTAACACCTTTCTTGAGAATTTGTATCTTGACAGTATATAAACAATAACACAGAAATAATATTATACTGCATGCATTTATCATGCAGAAATAATATGTATGATGTCAAACATTAAAAGATATAAATTTCCAGTTGGATTTTAAATAAACTACTATATGTGCAGTACAATAATACTAAAATGATTTTTTTACAACAAATACCAGGATTTTAAAACTCTGCCATAACAGAATTCTACTGAAGGAAGGTGGAAAGGATATTTCATTCGTTTGTAAAGTGAAGCTGGCAAAAGCCATTTAGAATATGTGCTCATAAGTTGTTAGTAGTTTTAAAAGAAAATAATTTTATCTTTATGCTGGACTATATATATATAATGTAACTTTTCAGGTAATTATGAAATTGCTTTAGCTGAAATCGAATTAGTGTCATATGGACTAAAAAATCATATCTACATAGTGCATAAGTATTTATTTTTAAAATATCTGTATATCATTAAACCTGGAAGAGTGGAAACCTAGCAGAATATTACATTCTATTAATAAGCTTTCTAAAATA
>JAOUZG010011118.1:0-12452 GCA_026289955.1 Argiope argentata | reverse complement strand
GTTTTATTTGATTTTCAAGTGAATATGCATTAATTTCAATTGAAAATTGATTATTATTTAAAAGAGAAAGGCTTTATAATTACAAATTATTTTCTTTTTACTTCACTGTTGATATTAACCCCTTAACCGGCTTATTTTCCTTACTATCTAATAAGATGATACCTTCTATTTTGGGAATATTTTCTTATTTTGATTCAAATGGAAATCCATGGAATACTTGGTTTATCTACGTATTCGAAGTAATTTTACTATTGAATTTTAATTGTTATGAATGATTTATTTTTATTTTTTGTTTACAACTATCAAAGTTCAATAAATCGATGCACGTACGGCGTACGGACAAACCGGTTAAGGTGTTAAGAAATTATTGCTTTTCTTGCTAAACAAGAAATTTTTTCAGAATATTCTGAATTTTCTTAATCCTACACCAAAATTTTATTTAAATGTGTCAAGGCATCTAAATTTTTTTAACTAACTTATATAGAGTATTTCTAAGGATTTTTATATAACTAATGTGTTGCTTCTTTTAAGAAACTTCATAAGAGTAAATATATTTTACCTAAAACGTTTATAAAGAAAAGAAAGATTAGAGTCGTGTTTTAATATATTTAATCCCATGTCTTACGTTATTCGAAATAAAGACATATGATTTTAAATGCTTCACAACTGAATTTACGGTTTACCAATACTTTTAAATTACATTCTATATCTCATTTCTCTTGAAATATTTTGATAAAAGCATGCTCATTCTGTTGACATTTATACATTCGAAGGAAATAAATTAAGCAAAATAGTTTAGTTTAGTTTAGTTATATTAAAAAATTTTCCAATCCAATTTTCCAGATTATTTAAAAAATAGGGCTGCTACAAAATAAAAGGGAACCTCCACCCATGAAGGTGGACCACTAATCTTTACAACATTCCGGTAGTTTTCAGATTTGAATGACCGTAAATCTCTCCAATACGGAATCCAAAAGTTCGTTAAAGAGAAAAGAAATGTATATAACAAATATAAACATACGTTTGATTTATTTAAATATTGAGGTACTTTCCGCCTTAATCCACGATTAAAATAAACCAGTGTAATTTTTAAACACACATTATGAACATACATATATTTGTGACAGTGATATTCTACACATTTAAAAATAACAATTGAAGTTTTTGGAAAAATATTGTTAGATAAAGATTTTTGAATCCAATCCAGGGGAAAAAAATTTAAGAAAGTTAATGATCACAAGTAAAAGGAACGTCAATGAAAACTAATTAGTCAAAAATGAATTAAAAATTCTCAATATAACTCTGAAATATTTGAAATAATCATTTATTATCAGTCTAAAAATTATTTTCTGGTTTGGGGCACTAATTATGAACAACTTTATAGAAATAATCAAACTTAAATTGATTTCTTTAAAAAATGAATTTGAATTTCAAATATTTAAAAATTGAGTTCTAATTCTATTATATTATAAAATGATTTTCACAGTGCTATTAGAGCAGTCATCAGTGACCATTGACTATAACAATTCTATAAAAAATCATAAAAATTGTGTAAGAGCACTTAAAAGAGTAAAATAAAATAATGAACATTTATTGTTTTTCTAGAATATAAAGCATTGAGCAAATATAATGCATAAAAATTCGCATAGGATTGCATATATAAAATAAAACAGGAATATTAAAAAAGTTTTTAAATAAATTCCTAATTCAATAATATAATATATATCAATTTTATTTTATGATATGATGATGATAGATAGACTTTAATTTTTGCAAAAATTAAACTCAAAATATCATTATAAAGAGATTATTTCTAAGGATTAGTTAGCAAGTTACCGTAGGACTGTTTCAGATTAACTTCTTTATTTAGAATTTTCGAAGGACGAGGATATCTCTTCAGTTTGGATCCTATCTTTAAACATCCTACATAAATGTGAAAATCTGATTGTTTTTAAACTTGAATAGCGTTAATATCCTAAACGTTCGATATCGAACAAAAACTGTTTAAATTCCCATACTCAGTTAATAATAAAATTGATTTTGAAAATTAAGGGCATGAAATAAAAATATTAGCTTGTATTTTTTCTCACTTAAAAAAGCAAATATTTTGTTATGTGCATAATTTGATAATTACATACTTTTTTACTTGATTTTTTTTCAAGTTTGTAAAAATAGAGTTTTTTAATGAATTTCATATAAAAGCCCGATTTTAAAATTTTTCACACTTGAGTACTCTTGATGATAATATATATATATTTTTTGTGTTTTCAAAAATTAATCATTGATTGATAGATTTATTTCGTATTAGTGGCGCCATCTAATAGGGATTTAAGGAGAAAGTTCATTTCCACATTTTGTATTGATTAGAATACAATTTTAATAAATTGTAATAATTTGTCAGGCATAGGAAAAAGCATATTTTTAAATGTTGAATTTAATATTGCAGTATAAAAAGAGAATATAATTGTAACATTTATGGCCGAATGTATATAAAATGTATTTGTTTATATAAATATTTATAGTAATTATTGTTTCCTTACTTAATATACTTTATTAATAAAATGCACTTTATTAATTCTAAACTAAATTATTGCCTTTACTGCTAAAAGAACTTATGCGAATATAAAGCAATTTCAGTTGATATTAGCTTGATTATTGAAATCTTGATATAGTTAAAAATATATTGAATTACCCTAAAAAATACTTGAAGAAAAGTATTATTCTTAGTGAAGTTATTTATTTAATTAGTTCTAATTTGGGTTTCGATTTTGTTTTCCAATTACAACTATGTAATAGAAATATAATTACCAAAGAAAAATTCGAAAAAATATAAGGAGAAAAATTAAAATTTGATAGTGTTGATTATAATATTTCTTTACATAATAGGCTCATGATGAAAAAAATCAAATTGTTTCTTAATTACTCTAATTTTTAACTGAATAAACCCTAAATTATTACAAATTATTTTCAAATATTTTATAGTTCAGGCTGAAATATTTCATTTGAAATCCTTTGTCATCTAGATAGCAATTTCAACATGGAATCAGAGTTTTATCCAATATTATTCAGTAAACAAATTATTAAGTTTTGCATAAATAAAAATACCATTTTAATTAAACATTAATGTATAAAAGTTTGAAATTCATGCACTTAATAAATTAACGAAAAACTGATTAAATAAATGTATCGTTATAAACACTAGACAAGGCAAATTAAAGTATATAAATAAAGAAATGCCCGATTATAATCAATAGATTTTTTTAAAAATAACTGATGCTAAAATAAATACTATGCTCCAAAGATTCAAAAAATTAATGTCTGTGTTTGAAAAGAGGTTAAAGTTTATTTTTTATTCTTAAAAGATTGTGCATATTTGACAAAGGATTTTAATTCAGATACATTGCTGAAAATAATTAAAGGATGGTGTGAGTCTTTTATAAAGTAACTGCATAAGCCACTTTCTTTGCATAAAATGGAAGAAGAGAGTCACAAATGCATATTTTGGTTATTTTCAAAATTCACAGTATACAAATTTTGAATGTGACGTCAAAGATGATGCTTTAGAAGGTACCGAATTCGATTTGGTTTTCAACTTAATGTAAAACAAAACGAAAAAAATTGATATTCAGTAAATTCTATACCGATTGAACATCTCGGTACGAATCTGTGACGCTAGGGCCGGTAGCCTAGTAACATGACCATAATACAAAAGTCAACTTCGGTATCGTAGATGTTATATGACCTATGAAGCTAGAGCCACAGTTCTCACCCACCAGTGAGTCGACGGAGGGACGAACGAATTTTATAGCGCTAAGTGTTGCGGTGAGTTGCTGCTTGTTTGCGTCAAATGTGTCCGACGACTTTGCTTTGCTTGCGTCAAGTGTGTCTGACGACTTTTGATTTGTTTGCTTGTTCGCGTCAAGTGTGTCTGACAACTTTTGCTTTACTTGCGTCAAGCGTGTCTGAGGACTTTTGATTTGCTTGATTACGTCAAATATGTCTGACGATTTTGCTTTGCTTGCTTGTGTTAAGTAGGGTTGGCGGCTTTGTTTGCTTGCGTCAAGTGAGTCTTGACGACTTTTGTTTGTTTTTGTTGCGGGTAGATGGCGCCATGACTGTTGCAGCAGGTTGCATTGCCAAGGTCACCAATGTACCATTTAAAGGTCGCGGTACGAACATGTGATGCTAGGGCCAGTAGCCGAGTTACATGACCATAATACAAAAGTCGACTTCGGTATCGTAGATGTTATCTGTCTTATGAAGTTCCACAACCCGTTGTTTCGATGAATGTGATGTCTTAATGATGTCATTGAATCACATCAAAAGCTTAGAGAGTTATCAGTCGGTTAGAAGGTTAGAAGTCAAACACAAGCTGAAGTAGCAGAAGCCATTGTAGTTTCACAAATGGGGACTTCCAGGATCTGGAACTCTTTTTGGAACCCTTTTTGGAAATACAGGCTAAAGATCAAGAGAAGGGCGTAGATGTGAAACAACGCTCAACGAAGACCGTAATTTAATGCTACAGGCTCGGTGACTCAATATGAATGTCATTCTTCTTCCACAACACCTTTGCTCAGCTACTGGCACCACAGTTTCGACATAAACTGTCCAAAACTACCGTCACACTGTAATCTGTATACTCACCGACCAAAGATGTCACGCTAACAGCAGGATGTTGCAACCACAGGAAAAGTGCAACCGAATCGAGCATGTGAAATGAAGGTAAAATTAATGGCATAATATTCTTTTCTCTGTCACGTCCTACTTTTATATTTATCTTGCTAATAGGTGTATTTTCATCTGGAGGCAACGTGGCAATAGAAACAAGCCTGCGTTCGTGCACTTCATTGTAAGATTTGAATGTGTGGGGGTGATGGCATATGCTGGCATATACATCGATGGACGCACCATCGATGTATATACCAGCATATGCCACCGACCTTCATATTATTTGAAATGGCGCTCTGACTGGTCACTGATATAGAGATAAGATTATGAGTTCTATTGTTAACTTTTATCCCGCATTAAAGTGGAGATGACTTCATGTAAATGGACGAAAATTGCAGGTCACATTGTGCAACTTGGTGAATGATTTCCTTTTGGAGGGAGGGATCCTACAATGGATTTGCCAGCCCCTACAGTCATTCTATTTGAAATGGAGCTTTGACTGGCCACTCATATAGGGATAAGATTGTGATGTAAGGAGCAGTTATTTGATGTGATGATTCAATATGATGAACCACTATTTGAGATAAAGCATTTAAAAACAATAAATCAATTCTCATCAAGTTTCTCGAATAGATATTACTAAAAAATATATTTTATAGAATAACAAAAGCAGTTCCGTTCCTCTAAGCCTTTCATAGTAAGAAAAAATAAGGGAGAAATGCATTGTTGATCGTTGCATCATGATATCAGTCAGAGTAAGCAGCCGAGATTTCGGTGCCGAGGAGTCTGTGTGACCACCCCTTCCTTGGTCATCAATCATCCCTGGGCCCATCGCTCTTCATCAGTTCCCTCTCGATTCTGAGCAAAACAGAAGCCGTAAAAAGAATAGGTTAAGTCGTGATATGAAAAAATTGCATTAGCTTTGTTATGATATTTTCTGCAATGGATGTTTCTATAGTATTATTGCTATTTAATCGGAAATGAAATTATTTAATTCCTAATCTCTAAGAGCTAACTCTCTGAAGAGTTAATTGCTTTATTTAATTATGTATAGATCTTAAATCATTTTTTGACGTTTCTGTATTCATTAGTTCTTGAAAGTCGTAATAAAATTTCTGAAGAAATAATTTGTGATACCCAAATAAATTTCTGTTATGAAATTTATTTGAATATTATTATTTTAATTCGAACATAAGTGGAATTGATAAATACTGCTAAAGAAAATTGTATTTAGAAGAAAAAATATTTCCAAGTAATATCTTACGTTTTGAAATTCTTAAGTGTCCCCACATAGGATTTTATGCTGGACGTTCTTATATATAAACTTTTTTTATATAATATATTGATATAGTTATCGATTTCTTTAAAACCTTAGAGAAAAATTATTTTTTCTTTCTACACCAAGGCATATTGATTATTTTTTTCTTTTTTAAATTGGGAAATAAACCTGTATTTAGAATTTAAAAAAATATACATTTAATCATATTGTCGTATTTTTTGAAATTTGAAGGAATAACTTTGAAAACTTATATTTGATATTCTTAAAAAAATTTTTGTAATGATAATATATTCATGGAGGCAAGCGATTTTAAAAAAAAATCTGAAATAATATTTTTTTTACTTGCTATTGGGAGATGTATTGAGTCCTTGTTTTTTCTTAAATTTTAGCATTTAACAAATGATTATATTAGCCATCAAAGGAAAAATTTTAAATGTTTTTAGCATAAATTCCTCGTCAGATTTATATCCTATGACAAATGTTTTGAATAAATGATGCATTAAACTTGTATTATTTTTCTTGCCCTAAAATAATAAAATTGTATAAAGAAAAATATTGAATCGAAATAATTTTTTTGAAATAATGATTAAAGTGGCAAAATAACTTAATTTTTTATTAATAGTTGACAGCCTTTTAAACCTTTTAAAGCAATTTCGACTTAAATAGGAGATCCAGTGTTTTCTTTTCTTTTTTTCTCCGGTCTCGTAATACTATATACTGAAAATGCCTTGATATAACTTTGCTTTACTTTATTTACATATAAGAATATTTTTAGTTATATATTGGACGAGAGAAAAATTCTACTCGTTTTTGGATATGCAAATTTGCAATAAAATTAACGTCACATATTATGTCGCATTGAAGCACATCATCTACCTATTGAACACGTGAATGCCTCATATATAAATACATAATGAGTCAGAATGATAATCATTTTAAAAAATCGCAGAAAGGATAACATGGAAAGTGAGAAGGAGCATATAAGACATTATTATAGGAGTTCGATAAAAAGAATATGGCAGCCACAGAGTGTCGAAATGTTTATCAAGTATATGGGGGGGGATGTAATAAACGAAAGCACATATCTCTAATGGTTTCGTAAATTTAAAGTAGGAGACAGAAGCTGCCAAGTTCAGGTAAGAAATAGAGGACCACCACATGTTGAAGCAGACGATATTGACCAAGCTATAATGAATAACGGAGACCTTCAATGACCGGGAGACGGCTGCTTAAGTTGAGTTTTACTAGAAAGTTGAATTGTTGAGTTCCATATAACCTGACAGCTAATCAATGGTATGAAGACTCACCATCTGTATTTCCCTTCTTTCCAATAACAAAAACGACTTATTCTTGGCACAAATTGTTCCGGGAGATGATAAGTGGGTTATTTATCGTAATGTAAAGTATCGCAGGACTGTGTGTCTCCTTTTGATCAGCCTACATCGACTTTTAAAGCCGAACTGCATTGCAAGAAGGTGTTATTGAGTGTGTGGTGGAATGTGCAGGGAATAATTCACTGGAACATTCAACCAATCACTAAGACTGCCTTCTACCTAATACAGTTAGCCAGGATGCATTCAAAAGCGGCCAAGTCTCAGCAATCGTCACAATTATATTGTTCATCAATATAATGCCAGACCACATACTGCTGTCATAACTTTCCAGAATTTACTGAGATGTAGTTGAGAGAGATTAAACTGGCCCACCCTATTCTCCTGACTTGGTACCAACTGATTATCACCTGTTTCAAGCTTTGAATAATTTATTCAGGTAGAAAGCTATTGAAGATCTTGAAGATGGTAAAACTACCACTCAAGACCTTTTTGACAAAAAAAAAAACTGCCAAAATTTTGCTACCGCCAGTTTTATCTCTATAGCAGAAAGATGGCAAGAGGTCTTAGATAGTAATGGTAATATGCGTAATGTTAAATTTTCATTTATCTGCTCTTCTTTATGGATGATAAAAACTGGTAGGACGTTTGCACTCACCCGATATAAGAAATAAAACCAATGGAAGATTATTAGATATTAATCACATAATATCCAATAAAATGTTTTACTCTGCTCATTCCTCGCATAAAACTGTGTTTCCAGGACAAGGTTTCTAATACTCAGATTTTTATTTTCAAAGTTCCAAATATGATTGTTATGTGCGTTGCTCCTAATACGAGGGCAAATCAAAAAGCCTTTGCGCCTATTTTTTATTCTCCAAAAACAGGTACATACAGGTGTTTACAAATATACGTAGTGTTCTATGCACCTTACATTATTTCTCCACACAGTCACCACACCGGTTCAGACCTTTGTCTCATCGCAGAACTAAATTAGAGATTCCCCCTGTGGTAGAATTCTTCCGGCTGCCTGTGGAACCACCGTCGGACCTCGTTCTTGGTTTCTTCGCCACATGCGAATCTCTGTTCTGCCAGAAACTTCTTCAGAGAACCGAACACGTGAAAATCAATAGGGGTAAGGTCTGAACTGTAAGGTGTGTGTTCCAAATTCTCCGAGTGAAATGAATGGAGCTTAGCAATGATCTGGACTGGAATATGTGGCCTTGCATTAACGTGGAGGATAACCACGTTGTCCACATCGCGAATCCCTCAGCTCTTCTTTTTGATGACCTCCGAGTCAGTGTGGAAGAATAACTGTTGGTATTGATGGTTGCAGCTCGTGGCATGAAATCATGCGGGAGTGGTCCCCGGCGATTTCAGGAGATCCTTGACATCACTTTCCCAACAAATGGCACAAAAACATCACATACAGAGCAGCTACTCATGTATCACAATTACTACCATAGCTCCTTTTTACAGGGGGCACGTTCACACACATTACAGATAGAACAGATAAAGAACAAACATGCCCGAACCGGGACTCGAACCTAGGAAACCCAGATCTCGAAGAAGACGCCCAAACACTGTGACAGGACATAGGCATTTATAAATTTTGATCGTGGACAATCAAAATTTATTTCATAATTATTTTCAAAGAAATGCTTTGAATGGGATATTTCACTCAACATTTAAAATGTAATCTACGGATTGTAAGTAATTGGTTTCAAAGAAGGAGACTTGGACAAAAGGCTATTTTTTGTACATTATTTCACATCAAATCAGATAAATGATTTTAATACTGATATTAATATAATGCACATTTATAATTAAAGAACAAAGAAAGATGAACAATAACAACAGAAAAGCATTCTTCCATGATATGCTACAGGAGGAATTTCTGTAGAAAGAGAAAAATGACAAATGATTATTTTTTTTCTAGATTGTTGGTTCCTAAACATTTCTCTTGGAGAAAAAATAAACAATCAGTAGTGAGGGGTGGAGGAATTCCATTGTTGATCGTTGTTTGACGACATTAAGTAGAATGAGTAGACGAGATCCGGTGCCGTGGTGTCTCTATCGAACTATTTTAGCCAATCATCAATCATCTTTCCCTCATCATTCTTAATCAATTTACATCAAACATTCAAAAGGAAAAATAAAAGCGTGATAAAAGTCCGTTAAGACGTCAAAATAAATAAAGTATGTCAGTCCTGATTTTATATTTCATGAGTCTTATGTCATATGATAAAATAAAATAAAGTGGCTATAAATATATCTATACTATTAACCATAATTATCTAAAATTTCTTATATATTTCATAACATTTACGGAATAATTTCAAATCACACTTTGATGATTTAAAAAACATCCTTGCAAAAACAATGACTATTTAATCAAATTCATTGAAAAACTAAATTGATTTTAATTCAATACTCTTAAATCTGAATATTTTAAAACTTTGTGCATATTATTTGATAAACTCCTAAACCCAATGACTGCCAGGCATATTTAGAGCGTCTTGCCCTGATGCTAAGGTTTTATTTTGAGGGATACATGAAAGTTTACAAAATGTAATTATATTAAGTTACTGATATAATATCGTAATAGCATTTACAGTAAATTTTAGTGAAAAAAAAAACAATACGAGATAACTCGAAGCTGGCGTCACTGATAAAAATTCTTGTGCTGGTTGCCACTTACGAGTTATCTCGTAGTGTTCTTTTTTTAATAAAAATAGCAGTAAATGCCATTACAATATTGTATTAGTAACTTTATATATATATATATATATATATATATATATATATAAAAAACATAAGAAGACTAGGTATTTTTGTCCACAGTGTCCCGAAAAGCCAGCACTTTGCGTTGATCCTTGTTTTAGAGTTTATCATATTCAGCAACAATAATACAAATATTTTTAAATTTATGTAATACATTCATATACATAAATATAATTATTATAATCTAATTGTTTAAATTATAATTTTTATAATAAAAATTGAAAATTAACACGTCTTTTTACTCCATATAAATTTTTCATTCACCTTTTAAAAATATTTTAAACTAAAATGGCCATTTGTAATTAATCTAAATATGCAGCACGTTCTACGAGATATCTCGTAGCTGGCAGTTTTGATACACACGCGTAATACGAGATATCTCGTAGCTGGCAGTCAAATGGTTAACTATAAGAATTTCATTTTCCTGCCAAACGAATCTAAATTTTTTTTTACAAATTTTGGGCATTAAAACGATATTGTTTATTTTAATTTAGTTATAATAATAATATTCCATCCAATAATATCATTTGAAAGCAACATTAGGGTTTGTATTTTTGAACCGAGGTGCCATGACTAGTTTGTGTAGTTATAATAAATCTCGTTGTAAGGCAACAATAAGGCTATTTTGGGATGGACCTCGTAATTTTCAACCGTGATCAGAAGACGAGGACGGCATCTGAGCTTGAGCCCCTTTCTTCAAATCACAACAGTGGGAGGACGTTTGGCCCTGACGGATTTAACGTGCAACAGGCCCCCTTACACGACTGTTCTTCGGTAGAATCGGGTCTCGAGCCTCAAACCCGACGCCCCCCTTAGCACCAGGTCACTGCGAACTTATGTTTAGTTTGAAAGACATTTGATAACATTCTCTTTTCGAACTTAAGTGGTAGAGTATGTAGAGTATTTAACTAATATAAATACATTTAACAGGTTTTTTAAAAATTTACTTTATATCAATATTCAAAATTATATTTAAAAAAAGATTTTCCGAAAAAAAATTACTATACTGTACACATTATTTAATAATGAGAATAAAAATTAATAATTTCTTTCATTTTCAATATCATAACCAAAAATATTTAAAAAAATTTAAATCAATCTAATTTCGGCGATAAATTATTATGATTCGTATCCGTTATGAGTCATAAAAATTTCAAACAAAGTTCGTTTGTAATAAATTATTTGTAAGATTATTGGTAGATATAGGGTTAAAAAAACTTCATGAATAAATGCAAGAAGTCTCTATCCCCGCTTTGAAAAAACTACTTGGTAAATCAGTTATTTAGCAAGAAAAAATTAAGTAAGGTCTAGAGGCTTCAGTTAGAAGATTGTAAGTTGAATCCTCAAGCTAAGACCTTAATCAACATTTATCAAAAACTTATAAATGCTGTTCACTTTAAAAATATATTTCTCACAACGATACGATAAACTCAACAATCGTAGTAAAATCGAGGTCCAATCACACTTTATTATCTTTCAGAATGGTAACTCATAGGAGTTAACCCTAGAATACTAACCATTAGTCTCCTGGACGAACGTTTACGAAATAACTTTGACTATTCTTCTCCTAAAACGGTAATTATATCGTTCTACTCAGTACCTTGATCTGACCTTGGGAACTACAGATGAGGACAGTCCTTTTCCTCGAAATATTTCTGTTTGTAATATAGTCTTCTCAGAGACGAATGGTTATATGTCCCGTTAGTATTAAGAAGGTATTTCTGTGTATGTTTGGAGATGTCGAAGCGTTTTCACGGAGGAAATGTGTGGGGTGGGCCAGAAGCTGTCCGTGAATTATTCAAAGAATTAAGTGTTGAAGATAATTCTACTTCTGAGAGTGAATCGGAAGATGAAAATTTTATTGAAGTTCTTTTTGCTCCATGGATGCAGAAGCGTCTCAACATATCAACTTTGCCCCGATCATAAGTAAATTTCTAAAATTGAATTTAAACATTCAATGACCTAAACAGTCCGAAATTTAAAAAGAATGAAACATTTGTGCATTTTGCCCGAATAATTTGCGCAGAATGACGAGTAACTTTTGTTTGTTATGTTCAAGAGCAATGTACGGAGAACATCACGCTTATAGGTGTAAAGAATTCTTCGAAAATAAATAAATAATATTTTTATCCTACTTGACTATCAAGAATTATGAAATCATGTGCAGGTAGTTTGCTTTTATTTAAATTAGCTTTAAAAATTGATTTTAAATACACTTCATCTAGGAGACGAATAGTTATCATTCTTGTTAGTTTTCTAAAGGTTACTTTTCTAGGGGGAGTTAAGCACTAAGCTCTATCTATGAAGTATAAGAAGAAAATTATTTAATCTAGAGACGTATTTCACGCAAATAAATCAGCATTATTGAAAAGGTGGCCTTAATTTCAAAT